>BQNB010008108.1:0-91155 GCA_026074375.1 Tanacetum coccineum
CTAAATTGTGTGACTGTAAACACACACCAAACAAAGAAAAACACAGAGAAACAAATATATACTTGCAGAAATTGGAGAAGACACGTGTCATCTCAAAGATGAAGCAACACATATGTGGAATCCACTTGGTTAACATGCAATGAGGACACATAACCTCTCACAACTTAGTGGGTATGTTACTGTTCATATAACTATGAATTCATTAAAATATACTAGTAATATATAAACCAATATTATATTGTGTTACTGTAGCAATGTGAGTTAACACTGTAGCTTTTGTGAGAGAAAAGTTGAACAAACATATATATTAGCAGTGGCGGACGCAGGATTTTGAATCATGTGTGGCATGATTTTCGGCTCGCTTCGCTTCGCGAATAATTCTTGGTTGCTTGTGTATTAGGATAAACCCGCTTTTCGTGGTTTTTGTTTGCGCATCATCATAATCTAAACATAATGTAAAAGTAATGTACATCTTTTGAATGAAAAAAAATAAGAGTTATGATCATTTCTATAATTATAGGTTTTTACCAAATAGGATGTAAAATAAAGATTGTAACTTATTAGGAAAAATGCTTTTAAAGTTTTAGGGTATATTGATTGACTTTGTGGCTCATCTTCCTATGTCTATGCATAAAAAATAACAAAAAGTTAACTATACATAAAAAAAGTACAACAAACATTTATTGTAATAAAGAATCATCCTCAACCTCCTCATCTTCTTTTTTTTCTTCCATGACATACCTCAAAACCATATTTCTCTCAAAAATGGGTGTGGCACTTCTAAAAAACAGAAAATTTTACAAAAGAAATACACCTCGTCAGTAATAACCATGTGTGGCACATGGTGGCGTGTGGCACACGTAGCCAGTGGGTAGGTCCGCCCCTGTATATTAGTAATACGTAGATATAAATATACTTAGATAGTTTTTTTTGTTTTTAATATTCTGATATGGATATCATGATCAACCTCCATTTAACATATATCTTAAAAGAAATACTGACTTTGAAATTATAAGTTATTTTCTTGAAATTCAAAGTTAGCGTGAATCAATGCTAGAATTCCATATTTATATAAAATATAAACTTCAAGAGAAATGATATATCCTCCTACTAGTTCTTCCTACATATTGTCCTATTCACAGGATCCTAACATGTGTCAGAATTAACAGTTTAGATGCGGAGAGATAATGAGTGAAGAAAAAACATACGTAACATGCCGCTAATTGGATCGGATGGTCAACAGCTTCACAATGAGTTAGAATGCGTTCATATTCCAAGTCAGTAAGCTTCCATTTGTTTCTATAAGGCTCGCGACATGATCTCAACTGAGCGGCGGCGATACGCCTTAACAGCTCATAATGGTCCTGTGTCTGCCAAAGCTGGACCAGCCCGAAGAAGACAATTTCCATCTCCTTTAACGGGAAGGAGATAGAATCCAAATAGCTCAAGTCTAAAACATAAACAAAAATAAACAAAATTATAAGAGAAAACATACCATTACATAGCAACTCATCAATCCTTAAAACTAAACTTCAAATGTAATAATCCCTCAATTTACGATAGCATTGTATGTTTGTATTGAAAAAAAAATGAAATTGACCAAACAATCAATACAAGGTACCACAAATATGTGTTTCCTTATAAGCATAAGCTATAAACTTTTCATGAGTGTTAACACTCAACACTCAAACCACAAAATACACATACAATGTTAAGAAGGAAACAAAATTCCAAAACACGCAACTAAAGTTATGAGATAATTTCGCGATTATAAAAATGACCCATAACTCCGGTGTGGTGTCGTAACACGAGTGTTATAACCATAACGCTGACATGATAGCTTGCCAAGCAATCCTCTTCACGTGATGTTAATGCCAACGCAATTAAGATAAATATTTTTTTAACTTTTAACTTTCTTATATACCCACAATGACTATCACAGTTACAATCAAAGAAATTTCTTATTGAAGGGCAAGAAATACATATAAAATAAGTAATGCTTAATTAAAAGTTTTATGAAGTAATTTTGAGTTCCAATGTAGAGTTGCATCATAAATGCAAGGTTAAGGTTAAATGACACATTGTGTAAAAGGCGATAATAACTATTTCAGGGTTCACACAAACACCAACCGGCATTTTTAGTGATCTCAAAGCATAGTACTACACTACTACTCCTCTTAAAAGTTTGATCAGTGAATAGTGTGGTTAGTAGAAATTCGTGGACCCATATTCTCGAACATATATTGTGTATTCCAAGTTGCTAAACAGCGGATTCATTTATAAGGAGCAGTGTAAAATATAAACCTTTGAGCTTTAACAAAAACACTACTCCTTTCAAAAATCTTTTTAACTCCCACCTTACCTTATAGCAAAAACTCCAACATCCGATAAAATCTTGATAACACATGAAGCCCGACTTTCTAATTTCATTCATCCTTTCTACACAAATAACAAGAATTTTGAAATCAAATATTAAATTGGAAATGATTTATAAAAGTTAGAAAAAAATAAAAAACTTACTATTAGCAAAGAATATGCTATCAGCATGGTTAGAAATGAAACTCATGCTAACTTAGGCAAAAAAACAATTTCTTTAGCTTCAATACTAAAATAAACAAACTAAATACCGAATGGAAGTACATATCTTATTACCTTCGTGGTATCATTAGTTTATGAAGGTAGTCTAACCCACGAAGAACACCGTTGTCAAGATTGAAAGAGCAACATGTCGAAATAACCAATGACAAATTTCGGATTGTATGGTACATAAGCTTAAGCGGTAGAGTGTTAAGGTTAGAAAAAGTGTGTGTTTGGTGTGTTTGAGATTCGTTTTTGACTGAAAGTGTGTCTCGGACTCAGATTTATAAACAGATTTTGGTTGGTGACTGGGATTTAGGGTGAGTAGCCGTATTTTGGCAGCGTGTTAGTATTAGAGCACAAGGCGTGGACCAACGGGCATTTGGTCTAATGGTATGGAGGTTTTACCCTCCTAGGCAAGGTCTCATGTTCGAGTCTTGTCTAAAGCGATAGGGGTTTTCTCCCGCGTGTGTAAAGGGAAGGGTGTCATTGCCTTCTGGGCTGGACCCAACCTGGTTGTGTGGGCTCGCTACGCCTTCTGGGCTAGGGGCCATGTAGCCACAAATTGCCGTTCCAAAAAAAAAGAGCACAAGGCGTGGTAACACCATTAACACCGCCACATCAGCTTTAACACCATAACACCAACACCAAAAATACCCAGTAATCATAACACCATTAACACCACTTCTTGGGACCCACAATTTTTTTTCCAATTTTATAAAATAAACTAAATTCATTTCATTAAATTAAAAATACAAATTACAATCTTAAAAACAAAAAAAAACGTTTGAAATTTATAAAAAAAGGACAAATTCACTGCATTAGTTCTCTAGTTTTACCTTTTTCCTATTCCAAGTACTATACTATGTTTTGCTATTAGTAAGTCACTAAACTTCGACATCTTGTCTAAAACAGGCACTCGGGTGTTTTGCAATCTAATAACAAAGGATTTACATGCCAATTAAGTATTCATGTAAGCATCTGCATGGATGATTCATTTCTTAACTTGCCACATATATAGACATCCATGTGGTTTTTTTTTTGTTATTTAAACTAGTATTCTTATAAAAAAATGAGTTTCAAATTTCAAATTTTCTTCAACTTTATTAGATGAAACGTCCCTCAAGACATCTTATTCCAGTTAAATTTTTGATGATGTTTTTATCTTTTATGATTTATCCAATATTACGAAGTGCTTTTATTGAACAAACGTTGTTCAGCATGACGATCGACATGTCTTTTCATGTTCTTCACCATGTTTGAGAAATGAACTGCTTTTGTCGAGTGATTGTTGGATCGAAGATGTAGTGTGTGGATGCCTATAAACAAATACACTGGTTAAAAAAAATGATATAAAGCAAAGAGAATTTGAATGAATTTTGAGAGAGATGAAAAGAAATCTTAAAAATTCTTTACATACTTTTATGATGTATAAACCTCATTTTTTCAAACATTCTAAAGGTAATATGCCACCTCAACCATTTGTATCCATGGTCAAACTAGCAAGTTTGTAGAGACTTGAAACACACAATTAAACAAACTTCAGTGATCCACTAATATCAAATTGTAGTACAGTACTTAAATTGGGAAAACGATGAAAGTAGGGGACTAATATGACCGGCTTAACTTTTGTTTCCTTCTTAACTTTTGTTTCCTTCTTAAAAAAAAGAAAAAGAAAAGAAAATATGAAGTTTTGGGTGTTACAGCTTCCTACGCAAGTACAAGATTACAACAACAATCAATAAATCAAGTTTCTCAAAAGATAGAAGATTTATCGCCTCTTGCAAAGTTTAACTCCAGTTGGATCGTTCGAAGACCTCCCACTCCAATTGTGGGGGAGTATTAGATGATAGATTATTTGATTGGCTACATTCCAATATTAGTTGATATATTTTTGGATGATTTGTTAGTCAAAATGTATTTTAGGATGATTAGATAATCATAAGTATGATGATTGGATAATTATTATTTGTACATTCACCATTCTTAGTTGTAGTCTAGGTGTCATTGGGCTCAAGCCTTTGTATTTGTATTTATAAATAGTGATGAAATAATATATCGTAACCTATGAGGTTTTCCATCTTCTTTCACCTTTTACACAAAGATGACTTGTTTAGGTTCCAATGAACGTGATTAGACTTGATGGTGCAGCCAAGAGAGAGTGTACCACATATACTTTTGGTTGGTATAGTATAGGGTAAAGACCATTTATTACCAACTTACTTTTTCATTTGTACTGTAATGATCAACTTACTTTTTTTTTGTACACATTACACCAACGAACTTGTTTGTTTTGTGATAATGTTATCCATATGACCGGCTAAATTTTCCACGTCATTAATTTAATTTATTTTTTCTCCAAATGTGCTAGTACACTCCACCTTGGCACTTACTTACTCGAAAATGTGCGTTTAAAGGTCATTTATTACCAACCTACTTTCTCATTTGTACCGTAATGACCAACTTACTTTTTTTCGTACTCCGTACAAAAAATTTAAATTTTTATTTTTTTTTAAATCGCACTTTTTAAAATCTTAATTTTTTTTAAAAATTTAGATCTTTTCGTACTTTTTAAATTATTTTTTTTTTAAAAAAAGTTAATTTTTTTCTACGAAAAAAATTAGATTTTTTTAAAAGTTAAGAAAAAGATAAAAAAAGTAAAAAATATTCGAAGTAAAAAGTAAAAAAGTTTTAACTTTTTTATTTTTTCTTAACTTTAAAAAAAATTGTTAAATTTTAAAAGTACGAAAAAATTAAATTTATTTAAAAAAAATTAAGATTTTATAAAGTACGAAATTTTAAAAAAGAATAATTACTTATCAAAGTACGAAATTTTTAAAAAAGTAATTTTTTACAAGTACAAAATTTTTAAAAAATATTTTTTTTTAAAATCCGTACTTTTTAAAAAATTATGATTTAAAAAAATTATTTTTTGTTAAAGTACTTTTTAAAAAATTAAGATTAAAAAAAATTATAATTGTAAATATGTTAAAGAAGACAAGGGTAATATAGTCATTTTATGGTAATATTGGTGATATCGAACAAAATTTGAATGTACGTGGGTGTAGTGAGTACGAAAAAAAGTAAGTTGGTCATTACGGTACAAATGAGAAAGTATGTTGGTAATAAATGGATTTTACCCTAGAATATTTTTGCCAGCGTGGAACGTGTATGCCAGCGTGTCAGTAACAAGTTGTGATATTGGTGATGTCAAACAAAATTTGAAAGTAAATTGGTGTAATGTGTACAAAAAAAAGTAAGTTGGTCATTACGGTACAAATGAAAAAGTAAGTTGGTAATAAACGGCCTTTACCCTTTTCTTTTATATTAGGCTAGAACTCAAAGCTTTCTTTATAACGATTTGAAGGTCTCTACATTACCAATCCATGAGTTGAGATCCTCAAAAAACAAGGGCAAAAAAAAGAATAAATGGGTTAATCTCAACCACTCATTTTTTCATCATTCACTTTCTCACATTTTTCTTAAAACTTAAATATCTAGCAAACGATAAATGGTTAAACGAAAAAAAAATACACCATCGCGACGAGTATTTTTTTATCTTTCTATAGAGGGGCACTTATATATACTTTCGACGAACTTTTTTTTTAATTTTTTTTTTTCAATCACGTCAGAAAAAATCTCATGAGATTTTTTGAAATCACATGAGATTGTGATACAAATCTCATGTGATTTTTTCAGACGTGATTGAAAAAAAAATCGAAAAAAGAGTTCTTCGAAAATATATATATAAGTGCCCTCTATAGAAAGATAAAAAATTACTCGTTGCGATACTTTCGACGAACTTTTTTTCCGTTTTTTTTTTCAATCACGTCTGAAAAAATCACATGAGATTTGTATCACAATCTCATGTGATTTCAAAAAATCCCATGAGATTTTTTCTGACGTGATTGAAAAAAAAAATTCGAAAAAAGTTCGTCGAAAGTATATATAAGTGCCCCTCTATAGAAAGATAAAAAAATACTCGTCGCGATGGTGTATTTTTTTTCGTTTAACGATTTATCGTTTGCTAGATATTTGAGTTTTAAGAAAAAGGTGGAAAAGTGGATGATGAAAAAATGAGTGGTTAGGATTAACCCATTTGTTTTTTTTTTTGCCCTTGTTTTTTGAGGATCTCAACTCTTGGAGAAAAGTTCCATAAGGAACATGGTCAAAAAAAAGAACAAACCGCTTCATCTTATCCATCCATTTTATTTTCATCTAATGGTTTAGATTAATTCTTATTTTAATTTAATTAAAAAACCCACTTTCACCCTATTTTTTAAAAATTAAATATCTCACAAACCGTTAATCGTTACGCAAAACGAAACATACCATCGCGACGAGAATTAAATCATCTTTCTATAGAGGGGCACTTCTATATACTTTCGACGAACTTTTTTTTCAATTTTTTTTCGGTCTGAAAAAAATCAGATGTGATTCTGGAAAATCACATGTGATTTGTATCACAAATCACACGTGATTTTATTAAATCACAATCACATGTGATTTTATTAAATCACATGTGATTCTGATACAAATCATATGTGATTTTTTTCAGACGTGACTAAAAAAAATCAAAAAAAAATGTTCGCCGAAAGTATATCAAAGTATCCCTCTATAGAAAGATGATATAATTCTCGTCGCGATGGTGTATTATTTGTCGTTTGACGATTTACCGTTTGCAAGATATTTTATTTTAAAAAAATGATAAAAAGAGAGTTTTTTTTTAATTTAATGAAAAAATAGATGGTTATGATTTGTCCATTGGGTCTTTGATAAATGTTGAATCTACATTGATCTCATCTCCATATATACCTTCTAATTGTAGCATACTATAATGATCAATCAATCAATCAATAAGAATTCTCTTCCTTTTTCATTCTTGTATTCTTGTTCATTATTTTACAACACGTTATCAGCACGCTCTAAATCACAGATAGGTTTTAAAAGGTATGTGGCAGATTTAAGTGACGTTTGATCATTAAAGGAGTTAATTCAATTTGCATTGAAACCCACGGTTCAACGATGCATAACACTAGGTATGATTTTTCTTTTTCAACAACTATTGTTTTTCTTTATATTATTTAGAGAAAATTGCATTCCTGGTTCATATCTATTTGATGATATGCGGCATAATAATTTGTTTTCTAACCAAATTTATTTAACATACTATTCGTAACTGGTATCTCAAATAAATACATGTTGTTACAGGGGCGTTGATCGGTTCGGTTCTCGGGTTGTTCGGTTAGTTTGGTTCGGTTAGTTCGGTTAATTTTTTTTATTTGGGTCAGACCGAAAACCGAACCAAACTAGAATTCAACCGAACCGAACTTAAAACCGAATTTGAATTCGGTTCGGTTCTCGGTTTAACCCGAATAACCCGAACAACCCGAATTTCACAATTTATTTTTAAAAAAATAATAATTACATAATAATTTAGCAAAAAAATTATTTTAAGCATAAAAAGTGTTTTTTTATATTAGGATAAAAGTTTATTTGTGTATATATATATAAATATATAAAAAATATATATATTTATATGAATTCGGTTTTCGGTTCGGTTTTCGGTTTTGATTGCCCAAACCATATCCAATCCAAGAACCGAATTAGTAGTTCGGTTCGGTTCGGTTCGGTTTTGGCAAACTCGGTTCGGTTATTAGTTCGGTACGATTGTTTTCGGTTCGGTTCGGTTTTGGTTTTCGATTTATTCGGTTATTAGTTCGGTTCGATTTTGGTTTTCGGTTTATTCGGTTATTAGTTCGGTTCGGTTATTAGTTCGCTTCGGTTGTTTTCGGTTTCATGTTCTATGTTGATTCTTGAATTGAATCAAAACAAATTAACTAGGTGTTACGAACCTCAAGTTCTATCACAATTCTCTTAAATAAAAGCATGAACCTCAAGTTCTACTATGATTCTTTAAAAAAAAGGGGATCAAAATGTATCATAACCTCATGTTATGATTACACTTACTTATTATAGAACCTAAAGTTCTACTACGATGAACATAATCAAAATACAATAACTTCAAATTATTGTTTTAATGTTCAATCTTGATTCTTAAAAAAATAACATAACGTCATGTTATGTTAAAAAAAAAGTATGAACCTCAAGTTATATTATGATAAAAAGAATCAAAATAACAATAACATCAAGTTATTGTTATATCTTTTAAATAACCTCAAGTTCTTTGTGATTCCTTTGGATGAATCACGATAACATGACCTCATAGTTATTGTTATCATTATTTTCTTTTGTGAACCTCAAGTTCAATTATGATTCCTTTAAGAGAATCACAACAACATAACACCAAGTTATGAATATGATTATTTAAAGAACATAAACTTCTACTATGATTCCCTCAAGAGAATTAATATCATAACCCCATGTTATGTTTAAAAAAAATAAAACCTCAAGTTCTAATTTGATTCAATTAATGATATCAATAGCATAAACTCATGTTATATTAAGAAAAAAAGAAAAATAAAACCTCACGTTTTATTATAATTCTCTGACGCTATTGTTATGTAATTTATTTTCAACCTAAAGTTCTATTATTACTAATTGTGTAATTATTCCCCATTTGGAATCATGAGATTATAATGATAACTATTACGAAATAGTTATTTACCCTTTGGAATTATGGGATTATAATGATAGCTTGTAATATGATATTTCATTAAATTCTTCTTATTTATAAAAATAAACCGTTAGAAAAAAATTCTATGGTTGGTATCTATGGTTGATATATGAATTTGATTTACTTAACACGTGTTACTATATGTAAACAGAATATAAACCATAATTATATACTTGTGACGTATAATCGGTTAATAAGATTCGTAAAATTTTGCAATATTTGTTAAATGATGCACTTGTTTTTTTTATTAGTTGGCATATCTTTGATTGATCTCTTTCTAATATTGGGCATCTTATCTTTGGAATGTTTATTATATCCTTAGTCATGCTTAGCTATACACGTATTTGATTAGCTATATTATTGTTGGATGGGCTCAAAGCCTTATCTCTGTATCCTCTATTTATATCGTGGGTTTTTTGTAATGTTGATCAAGGAATGAAAAATAAACCTCCAATATGGTATCAGCCAAATCAACGATCCTCTCCTAAAATATCTCACTAAAATCATCTCCCTCCCCTCCTTACTCCACAAAACAGCCGACCATTCCTACCATTAAACCCAAAAAAAAATCGGCAAGAATGGCCGGTGATGATAACACCACACCACAACTATGTAACCACTTCAATAAAGGAACATGCAAATTTGGTGATCGTTGTAAGTTTATACACGACTATAAAAATAGATTGAGATTGGCCTCTCATAAAAATACAAGAAATAATAACAGTGATAGTCGCATGTTTAGTACTTCTGTTTACCCAATATCACATCCCCACTATTCTTCCCCTGTTCCTTATCAAAATCGTGTACACCACCGGCCCATGTTTAACAATAGAGTGGGCAAAAGGATCCCACAACAGGGCAAAGTCCTTTTGCTATCCAACAGGTCCAACAACCAACTAGTTACTATATGGCCCAACAAGCTGTGCAGGCCCAACATATTATTGTGTATCCGGCCCAGTTTCAACAAGTTACAAATTCGAATAGTGGTATACTTGGTGCAGCCCCCGGTTCGTATCCGACTCGGCCTACTTCATTACCTAGTGCGTATAGCACTATGACGGTTAAAGACCCTACTTGGAACATAGACACAGGTGCTTCTTCTCATTTAAATTCTAATGCTAGTAACTTAAGTACCATTTTTAATCAACGTTTATTCCCATCTGTACATGTTGGTGACGGTAATTCTATTCCCGTTACTAACACCGAACATAACATTATTCCTTTTCTTCATCGCCCACTTCATCTTCACAATGTTCTAGTTACCCCCAATATAATTAAAAATCTCATTTCCGTTTGTCAATTTACTAGGGATAATAATTGTACTATCGAATTTGACGCGTTTGGTTTTTCTGTGAAGGATTTCCTGACTCGCCACATCCTCTTTCGATGTGACAGCTCGGGCGATCTCTATCCAGTGACCAAGCCATCAACTTCACCTACTACTTTTCTCTCCACAAGTGCTTCCACGTGGCATCAGCGCCTCGGTCATCCGGGTGATGAAGTGCTACGCTCCCTTGTTTCTCGTCATTTTATTTCATGTAATAAAGAAAAGGCTCCACACCTTTGTCATGCTTGCCAACTCGACAAACATGTGAAGCTTCCTTTTCATTGTTCGGATTTTATTGTTGAAAATTGTTTTGATATCATTCATTCGGATTTATGGACATCTCCTATTGTTAGTTCTAGTGGTTTTAAATACTATGTCTTATTTCTTGATCATTTCTCTCATTATCTATGAATCTATCCTCTTCGTTCCAAATCTGAAATGTTTGATAAATTTTTGCACTTTCGTACTTATGTTAAAAATCAATTTAAATGTGAAATAAAAAGCTTTCAATGTGATCATGGTGATGAGTTCGATGATAACCGACTCCACAACCTTTTTGCCAAAAATGGCATTCAACTAAGATTCTCTTGCCCAAAAACCTCCCAACAAAATGGAAAGGCGGAATGAATGATACGCACAATCAATAATATCATTCGTACTCTTCTATTTCAAGCACATCTCCCCCCACCTTTTGGGTCGAAGCTCTTCACATGGCGACCTATCTACTAAACCTTCTTCCATCTACCGCAATCAACAAAGAAGTCCCTTTTACACGCCTTTTTAACAAACAACCCGATTACTCCCGTTTACGAATATTTGGGTGTCTATGCTACCCCCACCTTCACTCCCCCCACAAACTTGCCCCACGTGCCACTCCATGCATTTTTTAGGCTATCCCGCCTTCCATCATGGTTTTAGATGTCTAGACCTCAAAACAAACAAAATCATTTTATCTAGGCATGTCACCTTTGACGAAACCCAATTTCCTTATCGATCCATGACACCCTCCACCCCACCCTCTTATGAATTTCTTGACCCACCTCTTTCCCCCCTCCTCACCTCTCTTGCATCAAATCACACGCCACACACTACTAACAATACCACTCCCTTACAAACCTAACATCCAGAAATAGTTACTATGCACCCCATTCCCCAAGGCCCAACTCATCAACAATCTCCTAACATTCCCACACCAGCCTACATCTTTAACCAGGGTCCAACATCGCCTGCCCCATCTCCTCTTCAAACCAGGACCAGCCTACCACCATTACATTTACAAGAACAGCCCCAAGACCAACTTTCTCCTCAACCCGTTAATGCTCCACCTCGCACTCATCCCATGATTACACGGTCGCAATCAGGCATTGTCAAACCTGTCGATCGATTATCCTTAAACACCTTTTCCATTTCTCCTATTCTTAAAAATCCGTCTGACGCCTTAAAAGATCCTCAATGGCGTAATGCTATGTATGATGAGTATTATGCGCTAGTTAAAAATGGCAATTGGTTACTTGTCCCAAGGCCTGCTGGTGTTAATACAGTTCGCTCTATGTGGTTATTTAAGCATAAGTTTCATGCTGACGGGACTTTGAGCCGTTATAAGGCTCGTTTGGTTGCTAACGGTAGTAGTCAACAACTTGGTGTTAATTTTGATGAGACATTTAGCCCGGTTGTCAAACCAACCAGTATTTGCACGGTTCTTAGCCTTGTTGTGTCTCGTAAGTGGCCAATTCACCAACTTGCTGTTAAGAATGCTTTTCTTAACGGTGATTTATCCGAGACTGTCTACATGCATTAGCCACCTGGTTTTGTTGATGCCAGGTTCCATAACCATGTTTTTCGTTTGCAAAGATCTTTATATGGACTCAAACAAGCACCCCATGTTTGGTTTCAGTGTTTTGCAGGTTATGCCACACGGGCCGGATTTTATCACAGTCGTTGCGATTCTTCTCTATTTATTTATAGACAGGGATCTCAGATTTCTTATCTTCTTTTATATGTGGATGATATTATTCTTACGGCTTCTTCTACAACACTTTTTCAACAAACTTATTGATTCTTTATATCGTGAGTTTGACATGACTGACCTCGGGGCACTTAACTATTTTCTTGGTATCTTTGTTGCTCGTCACTCTACAGGTTTATTTTTATCTCAGCGAAAGTACGCTCTTCAGCTCCTTGAGCGTGCTCACATGGTTAATTGTAACCCCTCTCAGACACCAGTGGATACGGAGTCCAAACTGGGTCCGGGCGGGGTTCCGGTTCAGGATCCTACTATGTATCAAAGTCTTGCAGGGGGGCTTCAGTATCTCACGTTTACACGTCTAGATTTGTCTTATGCTGTTCAACAGATTTGCCTTTATATGCATGATCCGCGAGAGACACACTTAGCTTCTCTCAAGCGTATCTTGCGATTTGTTGAGGGTACTTTGGATTTAGGCCTTCACTTATATACATTCTCCACTACCTCTCTGGTTGGTTATACTGATGCTGATTGGGCGGGTTGTCCCTCTACACGCAGGTCTACCTCAGGTTATTGTGTCTTTTTAGGTGATAACCTATTATCTTGGCCGGCTAAATGACATCACTCTCTTTTACGCTCCAGTGCCGAAGCTGAATATCGGGATGTTGCCAACGTTGTGGCAGAGACTGCATGGCTTCATAATCTTCTTCGTGAGCTACACTCTCCTTTATCGACTGCAACTCTTGTTTATTGTGATAACGTTAGTGTTGTTTATATGTCTGCCAACCCTGTTCAACATCAACGGACGAAACACGTTGAGATTGACATTCACTTAGTCCGTGATATGGTTACCGTTGGTCAGGTTAGAGTTCTACATGTATCTTCTCGCTACCAGTATGCTGATATCTTCACCAAAGGACTTCCCTCAGCTTTGTTTGAAGAATTTCGGTCCAGTTTGAGCGTCCATCCCCCTCCCGCTCCAACTGCGGGGGCGTATTAGTTGTCATATCTTTGATTGATCCCTTTCCAATATTGGGCATCTTATCTTTGGAATGTTTATTATATCCTTAGTCATGCTTAGCTGTACACGTATTTGATTAGCTGTATTATTGTTTGATGGGCTCAAAGCTTTATCTTTGTATCCTCTATTTATATCATGGGTTTTTTGTAATGTTGATCAAGGAATGAAAAATAAACCTCCAATATTTTTATGTAGTTAAAATGTCAAACTCAAAGCTTTCAAATATCAATTTTGTTGTTCTTAACATTTTTAGTAAAGACTATCTCCCTTGGACTCTTGATGTTGAGTTCCATCTAACAACAAAATAATTTGGGAGAATCAATCAAAACTGAAAATAAGGCCTCTTAACAAGAGTGTGTCACAAAATAGTGGTATTCCCCCATCTTCTTTTTCATGATGACCTCAAAAAGAGAATACGTAACAATGAAAGATTCGTTAAATAATGGTCAAATCTAAAGGTAGATTACCACACAAAAGCAAGTAATTATCCCAAAAGCTCGCTATGATTTGTATGCACTTCAAGTTGCATTAAAAAAAATCATAAGCGAGTTCGGCCTCACAATTTCAGTGTTAGATGTGAATTAAAAGATAATATCTAACGGTGAAATATTCATTAAATGTATTTTAAAATCTAAAAGAAAGAATTTTCCATCAAAAGCAAGAAATTCTTGTAAATGCGAGCACATTTTTGCAATATTTAGTATTGCATCCGAATGATAAAAGGAAAATATCTGAGGAGATGGTTAAGGCCTCAAATATGCTCATATATCATGAACGATGCTTTGATATAAGTTTTTTTTCTTAACAAAGCAATCGGTATGTTTGAATAAACACGATAAACTTGTTTACTAAATTTGCTCCGTTCACTCAACTGAGTGTGACTCAATAACGATATTCATGTAGATATCGTGATTATGGACGTGATGAATTTAATTATTGTCATGTTAATTCAAAGAAACTGGTTGACAACCTCAAGTTGCAAGATTAAAGATGAGTAGATCAACATAAAGATCTTCTCCCTCAAGTGAATGAGATACAATGATCAATATAAGATCTTCATTCTCTCATGTGAATGTAATAATGTAATGATAAATGTTTAAAGATCCTTTATCATCGTAAAGGATATGGTCGAGGTAGTATGACAATGACAAACCACTAGTAGTGGAAAAATAAAATAAGAAGGGAGCAAACAAAAATGTTATTTATGCAAAAATGCAATATGATGTATAAAAAATACAAGTGTGTCAAAGATATTACACACTATATTCATGTATTTATGAATCTATGCGAGCACATTTTACTCTGTAAAAAAATATAAAATTGTCGTGAGGAACGAAGTTAAATATTAAGGATGCATTATATTCTTTTGTATCTTCCTCGACATGCATTATATAAAGATTAGTAAAAGCAGTGACGGAACTTGAACCGTTTCATTGGGGGCCGGAATAATTCTAAGGTAAAGTGGTAATATCTATGTATAAAAATCACCCATGTAGGTAAACACAGAGAAAGATGAGAACTCATTGCCAAAATGATCAAGAGTTGAACCAAAGCTCAACGATATTAAAAGATCCCTAGGCGTTGAAGGTGGGCAAGAGGTGAGAATCAAACCTAAAAGAATTAGAACTAGTAACAAAATTGAATAAGCCACACAATCACAAGTAATCTAACTCTTCATGAATTAGAAAAGTACTTGAGGAGATTCATTTGATATGTCCTACAAATTAGGAGAACACATATCTAGAAGGTTAGTGAAACTGTGACTTTTTCAACATTCATTTATTATAATAATAGTTCACTTATTGAAATACCAAAACACCATCACACACATATACTTTTTATTCGCATGAACTAGGATATATAATAACTGAAACTCAGATTTTTAGGGGAGCCACAACCCCTCCCTGACCCAAAGAAGTTCCGCCCTGCTACTGCTCTTAACTCCAAGTCATGAGTTATATAATTCTTTTCATGAATCTTTAGTTGTCATGAGGCATAAGCAATCACCTTCTCATTTTGCATTAAGACAACACCTAATCCTTTATGCGAAGCATCATAATAAACAATAAAGTTCTCAGCCCCCTCAAGTAAAGCCAAGACAGGTGCACTGTACAACTTCTCCTTCAATAGTTGAAAAGCTGCTTCTTGTTTGTCACCTCAATCAAACTTGACCTTCTTTTGGGTTAGCTTGGTCATTGATTTGGCAATTTTTAAAAATCCTTCATTGAATCTTTGATAGTAACTGGCAAGACCTTACTAAGTAGAGGTCGATACAAAAGAATCAAAGCACAACACACCAACTTTATTTGAATGCTCCAAAGATAGACGATTCCAAATGACACGTTACACGAGAATAAGTTAATAGTCGTTCTCCAAAACAATGAGGGTTCATGGGATGACATATAAAAGTCACACTCCCATTATCTGAAAAAATTCAAAACAATAGGTTACGAAACAACATATGCGATTTAAAAGCAATGGGAAAATATTCGAACTCGGAGTCGAACAATAAGTCACCCAATGGGATCGACAAACTATGACTAATCAACATCATCAAAAGATGAAAAGTAAAGTTGCGAAAAAGTTTCGAAGATAATCGTATAACAACGATGTTTTCATCATGTATCAAAATGATTTTATCATATCGCATCGGAATGTTTAAAGAAATTAAACTCTTCGCAAGAATCGAATACCAAGATTTATATAATCGTACACCATAGAACGGATGCCGTATATATATTTACTTATATAATCATTACTTATACCAAGTGTTTCCTACTTGTTACGCACATAATATGAAATCAAATATATACTACATAAGGCTTCTAAGGATCGAAAACGATGCGCGCGCGAATATCGGACAACGATGAAAGACTCATGAAAATTTTCCGAACATAGTTGTAGTCCAAGTTTCATAAAATGACTTAGTTCACTACAACTCGTGCTTTGATACCACTCTGTAACACCCCCAAAATGCGATACGCAGCGGAATACAATGATTGGGATACTACTTCATAATACATGCACACGAGTCCCAGTAAACATTCAAAAATAAGTTTATAAAACATAATTTCGTTTATTAAAAGATCAGAGTTACATATGTCCCAATATTAACAAAAAAAATTTATTACTAAAAGTCACAACACGACTTGATTTCTAAAATATTAAATTTAGTTTATGACATTATTTCACCTAGGCACCGTCCTTGATATCCGCTTTCCGTTCCATCCAAGTCATCAACAACAAATAACCTGAGATACATGCTTAAAACGTCAACAAAACGTTAAGTGGATTCATAGAGTTTACAATTAACACATAGAACGCATAATTTGGTTCCACAAAACATCAATAACGTTGCTTTGTGAGTAAGCAAGTTATAAAAATAATGATTTCCAACTAAAGAGCCCATGTACCAAAACTTAACACATTCATCCCGTATGACGAAATCATGACCGGGAAGTAGGCCACTTCCCCTAATACTAACCACAAAATGACCGTTTGACAGGGTGGTCACAACTGATTCAAACCCCAGACAGGGCTGTCAAACCCAATAGATCTATTTAATGCATTAGCATTTACAAAACAACAAGGCAATCAACGGATACACAGTAAAAGACATATACTCAATAGCAAGAGGAATCACATTTTAGTATCAAAACAGTTTGCGTTCAATTTAATAAAACAAGCAAGTATCCCCCTCGCGGGTTTAAAAACATTTAAAACACTTAAAAGCGAGGCTATGAACTTACCTCGATCAAAAGCCGTTGATCAAACAATGAAGTCTAGCACGAAAATCCACAAACGTGATCACGACCTATAATTAGAGTCGCTCGATTACTATATCGAAAAGCATAATCAACGATGCGTGCATCGTATTAACAAAATCATATAATATATATATATAGATAGTAATAAAATAGTATATATATATATATATAAAATTAAAATTGATATATATAATAATATATATATATATATATGACAGAAGTTCTGCATAGAACATGTTTTTGGTAAAGAACAAAAGACTTGATCTCAGCCATCCATTCTTTTACAATCCATCGGTCTAGAATATTTGGCATAATATTTTAATTATTAAGTGAGGGACATTTTGGTAATTCTAGTATCTAACTAACTCATGGAGATAGGGGTCGTATGAATCATTCAATACTCTCATTCATTCTTATCACAGGTTGCACACACACACACATCAACTACCTCAAACCACCGTAGCAAACCCTAGCCGCTTTTATCCCAAATTGATCAAAATCAACACTATTCAATGGACATACGAGACGAAATATCACTATCTAAAGGTAATTCGTTGCCTCGATCGTCTTCATTGTCGGTTTTCAATCAAAATAAGCTTTAGAATTTTGATTCTGGTATATATATTTTTTTTATACATATTATTTTGGTATATATTTAATTTTTTTATACATATTATTTTGATATATAATCAGTGGTTGTTGCTTACTTTGTTGTTTATTTATGTTTTTATGTTTTGTTTATTTTTTGATGTATTAGTAGATGTTGCTTATTTCTGTTGCTTATTTTGTTGTTTATTTTGAATATAATCAGTAAATGTTGCTTTATTTAGGTGTTTACCTTTTTAGGTTTTTGTTGTTTATTTTTGCTTATTTTGGATATAACTAGTAGATTTTGCTTATTCTGGATATAATCAAGAAATGTTAGGAATCCGATGTCTCAATTTAATCATAATACTGGTGATGTTGTGAAGTTTGGTATAGGAACGAAGAACGATGTCAGGAGTTGTGAAATCTGGCGATAAGGTTTTTAGTGTTGGTTGCGAAGTGAGGTGAAAAGGTGTCTGTCTGGTGTTGTTGCAAAGTCTGGTGTTGCAAGCAAGCCATGTGTAAGTTTTCTAAGCTCTAACAAGCTGCAAAGTTTGGTTAAGCTTTTGTCAAAAAGGCTTATATTGTTTTTAGGAAGGAATCCCATGGATTGATGTTTTTTTAACATACATAGAGGACCTTTTAAGCATAAGCTTGCAAAAACACCCCTCAAGTTTATACCGAATGTGGTATGCTGAAACTGATGTAAGAGTATCAAGGTTGCGAGTTATATCCATCGTTTCTTTCTGTAGACCAAATTTTCACTTCCATGGTTGTTAATGTTAGAAACGTAAGCGGTGACATTTAAATGTTTGGTGTCTATTACAACTTCTAGTACAATATTGGATAAGAATTCTAGTTTCAGGAATTGTTGGGAAAGTTGGGAATGGCATGAAAGATGGCAGGAGTTTCAAAAACTAGATCAGGGGAAGGTATGTCTGAGACATTCATCCCTTTTTTTGATATCACAGATAATGCATCTGACAAACAAAAATATACATGTCTTTAATATCTGTGATGCATACATTTTTTCATATGTGTGGCAGCATGCACTTTGCCATATAACCAGCGAGACTGTTAACACCGTAAAAACATAAATTCAACTGGATCATCCCATTGTTTCTGCCATTGGAAATTGTGCCATTAATGCATTTAATGATCTCTGTAAGGAGGTATGATTCTTTTACACTTGCTTCATGCGTTTTGAGACTGTTATGCTGTTCACCTTTCTAATATTCAACAAAATATTTTCAACATACTCATATAGGAAAAAAGCAATAATCTTTGTAATCATCAAGTTATGAACTGCATGTACCTAAAGTTTTCGAAGCTTTATGGCTTCTACATGATGATTGAGGTAATTGAGGAAGGCATCCTCGGTGTCTATGAAGCCACAATTGCTTGCGATCCTGTTGATGACAGGGGAAGTCTAGTCAAGTTCATCCTTACTGACCAAAAACCAACTGGTATGTCATTAATATATGTTTGGAGTTTTGCAGTATAACTCATTTTTCTTTTCATTTTTGGTGTCTAATGCTAGAGTCGCGTTACCTTTCATGCATATAAGATAACAACAAAGTTGCCTCACTTGATAAGTCTAAAATACAAATACAGTACTCTAAAAGGTTTGTTTTATGTGTATTACTATGTGTATTCTTTTACGACTTTCACCTTCTACAAATACTATTATTAATTATTTTTTTGTATTTGTCAGATGCTTTGTACGAGCTAAACTTGTTTCCGTTTGCTCATTAAAACGGCGTTTCTGTTGCATTCGTTATTTTTCTTGGAGGGAGGTTTGCAATAATTATTGACAAAGCCATATGTGTCGATGTGTGCAGGTATGAAAGAAAACCTAGAGATCAAGTTGGGAACACTCCTGTCTATTGAAGGTTTTTTCTCCCTTTTGATGTGTTTTAAGTTTTGAAACTGAAATCCCAATCGCTAGACATACAGTATGATAGAGTGCAATAGGTTGCTTTGCTATTGATAATTGGTTACTCGCGTGCCTTCATCAAGTTGCTTTGTTTATTATCACTCACTTTTTTCTTTTCTTTTTTTTCTTTTGTCTTCTACTTGTTGTATGTGTAGGTACGAAGAACAAACTCAAGGTGGCACCCAAGCTCATTTAAGCTCATTTGCCTAAAAGAAACATTTAAAGCTATGAAAGGAAGAATAATCCAGGCTAAACCAAAGCTTATCCTGAGCACTTTATTAACGCATATCTGATTTTCACAAATCACACGTGATTTGCACAAAATCACATGTGATTTACACAAAATCACATGTGATTTGTACTTAATTTCAAGAGTTTAATTTATCTTCTTTTTTACAGAGTAATTACAAAACGTTGAAACAAAGCTTTCAATAATATGAGAATACGGTCTTTGTGGAGTCAGAGATTCAATTTAATATGTCGAAGCGTTTGAAGTTCAAGTACGCTACAAGTTCAACAACAACGTGGAAGAAGCTCTCTTACGACAACCATGGTGAATCTGAGAGCGATGGCATCAAGAGTGGTTAAATGGTTAATATTCGTAACTATCGTGGCATACTTCCTAACTAATGTTCATTGATTTCATTTGAAGTTGGTATGTTAGTAACTGTAAGGAGTTTTTTTATGTACTTCCGAACTATTGTTCATTATTTCATTTGAAGTTGGTATGTTATCAACTGTAACGAATCGTAAACATTCTTCCAACTATTGTTCCTTAGTTTCATTCGAAGTTAGTAAGTTACTGTAACGAGGCTTGAGCATATATAGCCTAAAGCATACTCAAACTATTGTTGGCATATTTCATTACGTTACCAGCAAGTTTTGAGAAATGAACGTTTTAAATATATTCTCTTATATATTACATAAGGCCACCTTAAGTAATCGTTATGTGAATCACAAGTAATTTCACCTGAATCACAAGTGATTTAAAACAAATCATTTTTAAATCACTTGTGATTCAGCCAAATCACAAGAGATTTCTACCAAATCACTTGTGATTTGACATGATTATCCACTACAGTTTAATAAACTTGTAATTATAACAAAACAACTTAATAAAAAATGAAAATTATAATCCAACTAATTCTTTTGTTCAAGTATAATTCAAGTACCAATCAAAAGATCAAAGTTTTATCTCGAGTAAAAATCGAGAGATATTTAAACTGAAACAAAACTTAAAAAGTATTTATAAAGTGAAAACAAAGTATCAATTTGCAGTAACAATGTTATTCATCGCTTTTGCAGCTGCTATTTCCTTGAGATCTTGCGGGCAAGTCTTTTATGATATGCGTATTAGTACTCACTTCACATTCTATGAATTTTCTTTTTGGCTTCAAACTAGCATCTATTGATTTCTCTCTTGTACTCTTCTATACTACGCCAATACCTAAATACAACAATACACGAAAGAAAAAAAAGAATTCCAAATTATTGTTATGCGTAAATCACATGTGATTTCACTTGGGAATCACATGTGATTTGATTTTAGAATCACATTTTAAATAATGTGCAAATGCCATCTAACTAATATAATAGAATCCCATCAAGTCAATGGTATTTGTACCTTATATAATGCATGGACGCAAACTTTTTCTAGCATTTGTATTCTTTTTTCTTTGTATTGTATTCTATATTCCTTCGCATTTTCTTTTACACCAACTACTATTTACAACTCTTTATTTATTTGTCTACATACAATTTTGTTTTCATTACAATTGCATTTGTACTTAATATTTTTAGTTTTAATATACTTTATCGGGGTAACCCTTTACCCAAAAAAACAAAATCACGTGTGATTTACCCAAATCATTTGTGACTTACACAAAGTCAATTGTGCAAATCACTTGCGGAAATCACTTGAGCAGATCACTCACGATTTACCCACAATCACTTGTGATTTACGCAAATTTTGAGTTATGTCCATATTATGCAAAATCACTTGTGATTTACACAAAGTCAGTTGTGCAATTCACTTGTGATTTACGAAAAATGAATTGTTCAAATCACTTTTCATTACGCAAAATCACTTGTGATTTATGTAAATCACTGGTGATTTAGGAAAATCACTTGTGATTTAGGCAAATTTACGTAAATCACTTGTGATTTAGGCAGAATCACATGTGATTTACGTAAAATCTCTTGCGATTGTAGGTAGAATAAAAATTTTACATAAGTAATGCCTTTTTTGGTACCTTTTGAGTAATATGTCAGATTCGAAGTCACTAGGTGTCTTGATATAGTTTATTAAACTTTGATTTAAGTGTGACAAAAGGATCTGAAAGTGTATATCAAAATTTGTTTTAGTAACATTTTCAAAAGACGTAACCAATGAGATTTTATATATGTAAACCGACCATTTCCTCTAGTGACATACCAGCTTTTTTGTACCCAAAAAATGGATACTCGGTGTTCGCAATAGTTCCCTGAATTATACTATGATTTTCAATTACATCAGGTACACCTTTTCCATCCCATGGCACAACTTTAAATGATCCATTTTTAAGAAAAACAATCCCGCTTGCCATAATAATAGGAACATGATTCTTTAAGGTACACTCTGACTTTTGCATTAGACTGTCGAACTCAAGCTGTAGCGAGGCAAATCAAACTCCATAAGAATCATTGAAATAAACTATACTACTAGACATTAAAAATCAGTGATCAAATACCTCGGCTCCTAATGCGTATGTAATTTCATGCACAATCATATGTGATTCTTAATACTTGTTGGTTTAATAACATGTCACTTATAATGGTTGCATTCTCAATTATAAATTTTAAATCTGTGTGAAACACAAATAGTTTACTCATCTCTAAATATAAATAATATCATTTGTGATTTCACCATATAATCATAACTAAACAAATTTAAGCTAGTTAGAGGTGATTAAATTTTCACAGGGATCCACATTTGTTTCTTCAACAATATAAACATCTTTAACAATCATACCTTCAAGAGCTTACTTTAAAGATCTGAACTCGTTTAACTTCTTCAACATTCGTACCTTCTAGACCTTCTCCACCACTCCAAACTCATTCCAAATCTTCATTGTTCATAGTTATGATAATGTTGATGAGTTTCGAGCTGTGATTTTTTTGTAATTGTGTCTGATTACGAAGATTATGTGATGACTTTGAGTCGAATTGAATGATTTTCGAACGAATTTAATGATAAATGTGGATTTGATTGATGATTACCTCGTATGTTCTCGTATGTGTGGGGGAGAGAGAGTATTATTTTTCCCCTAATTGGATCGACACATTTTATGCAGAAAGGGTGAAAAGAAGGAAAAATGAATTATATTTGATGAAAATAGCCCTCCTATGTAAATTTAAGATCTAATTAGAGTCGTTGGATGAAAGTGGAATGAATGGTGGAGATCTCACCATTTGATCTTTGAAAGACACATGATCTTTATAGATCTCACCTCGTATATATATATATATATATATATATATATATATATATATATATATATATACATATTCATACATGTGATGAGAAATCCACTTGCGCCTTAGATCTTAAAAACCCACAATATTAGGTTACGATCGTTCTTTATTTATATCTCACATACCTTAATCAAAAAGCTTTCTACTTTAGGAAACTTTCTATTTTTAGAAAGTTACCATTTTTAGTAAGCATCGTTATCCAATTATATTTATGATAATATTTAGTTATCTCGTCGAACCCTAGATATTCAATGTGGTTATTAATTACTCGTATCGGGATTATATCCCGTACGTTTACAAAAAGTTACTATTTTTAGAAATGCATCCATTTATAAGAGTCGTTACGTTTAAATTGTTCTAGTCAAAATAATAATAGCGTTTATTATTTTTATAAACACCCGACAAGTTAAGTATCAACCTGTTGACTTTTAAAGTCAACGCGAGACATTATTTGACTTTGACTATATATATATTTATTTACTAAATCTGACCCGCTTAAAACGACCCGTTATATCGCATTTTCACGACTCGAACATAAAAGAGTTATGCGAAACGACATTCCGGATAACTTTTCAGTTTTGGCCGAGACCCGAAACTCGACAAAAAATGACCAAAATACCTCTACAAGAATCTGTTGTAGCTTTGACATTTTTAATAAAAACGCAGACTTTGACCTTCGTTGTTGACCCGTTATTACTCGATTTTAAAATTGACGAGCCTCGCGTGAAAGTTAAACATCATTCCAAGCAACTTTCGTGTTTCGCCGGAAGGCCGAAACGGACTCGAAAGTGCTCAAAACGAGCATTTAAATTCGTGTCAGCAACTATTATTTTTCCAAAATGCTGAAAGTAATTATATGTTTTTCAAATCTTGTTTTCGCTCTAGTTTCTTCCTTATTAGGAGTTAGAAGCTCTATTTTATATCAAAACGATCGTCTAAGAAAGCTTTACTATATATTTCAATCAAAAATTAGATTTCACAAAATCTCGAGCCTCGAAATACGATCCCAAGATTCTGCTCAGTTTCGCTTAGTACAAAATGCGCCAAAAGTCCACTTTTGACCCAAAAACTCACTCACAGTATATCTAGTATAACCTAAATACTTTATTCACATCATTCAATCAACCCATTTCATAACTAATCTAACCAACGCACGTGTCAGACCTCATCACATATAATATACGAAATCAAATTAAGAACGAAACAATGAAATAAACATAATCACAAGTAATTATATACTTACAACAACACTATAAGTATTGCTTTCGGCTTCCTCTTGGCCTCGAACATACGAACACGGACACAAACACGAACCCAACTCCATTTCTAGCTAACCCAACTTATTTATAACATAATCTAGCTTCAATAAACACCCTTTTATATACGAAATTAACCCAAATCCACTCGAAAATAGTTTCTTCAAAAACCTATTGCATGTTAAATTTTCTTAGTGGGTTTTGTAGAGGAAAAATTCTCAAAATAGACCGGTCGCCTAAAGTGTGTGCCCTTTCTAGACCCAAAAAATTCTCCTTCCTAAAACAGACCAATCTCCTAAAAAGGAAAAAAAGTACACTTTTAAAAGTCGCCTAAAGTACTATGCCGTAAGTCGCCTCCTTTTCTGATATTAAAGTGGAACTATGTTTGACCAAATTTTTAGAAAAGAATAATAAAAAGTCTCATAAAAGTACATTAAAAGTACTATGCCGTAAGTCGCATACTTTTCTAAAATTAAAGTGGTACTATGTCTGAAAAGGTGTCTTACACAAAAAGTAAAAGTTTTTTAGGCGACTTTTTTTTGTCTATTTTGGGAAGAGGAATTTTTTGGGTCTAGAAAGGGCACACACTTTAGGCGACCGGTATATTTTGGGAATTTTCCATTTGGTATGTGAGTGTATTGTTTCTTCTATAGAAAACAAGTTTGGTACTTTGGCAATTTAGGTCCCTCCATTCTTAAGCTCTTTTAAAACTAGTACAAGTTATTTATTTCATTAAGTAATCGACCAAAGGCTCGGGATTATACTTCCGTGACCATTTTTATTTCCGTCACATTTATCTTGATCTAAAACATTTAATAAAATGTGTATATTTTAAAAATGCGAGTCCGACTCGAGAGAAGGAACAAAAGACGACATTCGTAAAAATAATAAATTTACGATCTTAAAATAAAAACGAGACGCGTCGTAAACTTTTACAATGCTTAAAACGCTTAACGGTCGCGCGGTCAATCGGTGACTCGCGAAACGTCAAAAATAAAAATTTCAAATTTTCTTCTGCAATAAAATATGAAAATAATTATTTACGACAATTAAAATTTTAATTGTCGACGTTCGCTTACGAAAACCCATAAAATAATGATAATGACGTCGAATTCGCGATCGTCATACGCGTCGTGAAACTCGGGTTGTTACATTCCACCCACCTTAAGGGAGCGTCGTCCCGGTGCTCGGTCCTTATTACTCGTCTCATCATTCGTTCGTGGCATGACGGATTCTCGTCATCACGCGGACTCCTATGTTCTTTCAAAATAAATATGCGATACAATATTCGCTCCGACTATTCCAGAAGGAAAGTCAACAAAATAAGCGGTAAATTATACCCACAAGATCAAAACAAAATCGTGTTAGCTCTTATCAAAAGAGGCAAAAACAAGTCGCAAAAATATATTCGACAAAGCCAAACCATGTCGTTCTAATTTTTATAGTCGCGCTCTTCATAAGGACAATATACGCCGCAGAATATATCCGATTAAAATAATTATTACGTCGTTCTCACGAGAAATTTTCTATAATGGATAATTGATCAAACTCAATTAATGATCATAAGCATAATAAAAAAAACTAGGCGTGCTTTGCTTGCTAAAACCAAGAACCAAACATACGTCGTTAATTAAATTAAAACATACGTCGGAATCAAATACGAAGTTATACCAATATTCAAATCCGAGAATACACTTCATTACAAAAAATCCAAAACATATGTCGCTTACTAAAACCAAGATAGACGTTAATAATCAAAACCGATATGTATTTATATCATTATCCATGTTAAAATACTCATCATTATCCAAAATCAAAACAAACATCGCCCTTCCGGTCTCATTTAATAATGCACCACCGGTTGCGAAAAATAGTCAGGAGTACATACGACCCCATCAAACGCATTATAGCACCATTGCACATAATCACATACTCATATAAGCACAAAATCGCCTATTAGTAATTTAAAATGACCTTATATTTCTACCTAGCTTATCATCACGCTTGGCAACAATCATGCTTGCTTTCCATAAGTTTTAGCAAATCATTTGTGCTTACTTATCAGGAAGCCTCAACAATGGCTATGCTTATCACGCGGTTCATACCCAACCTATTAGATCGATTATCCTACCGAGCTTGCCGGATGGCCATGCTCTTTGGTAATGATCTAGACTAAATCACGGTTAGATTTTTGCCTACCATAATCAAGCTTGTGGGTTGACATCCCACGATTGACAATGGATTATCAGGCTTGCGTACCTCTCACATCGACCTTCATCTTCATTTGGGTAGGGACACCCATTCACTCACGTCCTAAGCCATATCTTGGCAAAATGAAAGCGACCAATACGCTTGCTACCATTCAATAGCACATATCACATAAGGCACATAGAGCACATAATTCAGCGGCAATAATTCCGCTAAAACACATATTGTCAAAAGACAAATCGAAAACAACCAAGAAAACAATTGAGAATCATGGGCTCATTGCTCGTTCAACAAAAATCAAATATTCCAATGTTTTCACATGGCGACTAGCACAATCGGATTGGTCCCAATACATCGCGTAATATCTTCGATGAATCAAATCATCGAATTAAAATAATCACTAATATTCCTAATTTAATACCGTTCAGCTTAAGGCGTTTGCTACTTCGATCGTTCCTCCAGGATTGAAACGGATGTCACCAATCGGCAAGAGTCTCCAATCTTTTCGCTCTGTCATACGCACAAAAGTCGTTACGTCAAGGAGTAAGAATCACTAACCTTTAATCAGGTGTCGCTTAATGCCTTATATTAATCCTTGACGAAGTCAAATACAGTTACAACTACACTACTACTACACTCCGTTTCATGGAAAGAAGTCTTCTTCACGGCGATTAGTTGATACGTCAAAGGCAACATACATCTACGGTAGGAGAAATTTTCTCCATTCCCTCCTTCAACCTTAGGACTAACCATCTTAGTTTTCACCCACCTTAGGAATCTTTACATCTCCAAGAAGATTTCTTCTCAGTGTCGGTATCAGGTTTACACCTTTGGTAGCTTAATTCTACCATGGCTTACTAGCACACCGACAATACTTGGTCTTGACACGTCTCTATAACAACCACCGATCTTCACTACCACTAGCTAACTTTTCACTCCTTTCTAGACACGCTCATTCCGAACGATACCGTAGGTATTTCTGCTTCGGAATGACTCGGTCATAACGACTCGCATGAGACTCTCGCCATGCAGTCAATGGGAGTAGGGTTACTTGCAGGAAAATTCATAGCAGGGTAAAAATATTTTCTCCTTCCGGAAGCTTGACCCAAACATTTATCTTTAATTATCAAGCGTTTCAATGGTGACGATTTATCCGACATACCGTGGTTCTTCCTAAATTATGCATAGTTGATTAGGTTATGCATAATTGAGGACCAAGCGACGTCATTTCCTTCCTCGTAAAACGTTTCTTTTCTTTACGCTACACGCGTAAATTAATTTCAAGAAACTTTTCGAAGAGTAAAAATCAAATTATTTCAAAAGAGAGAGAAAAGAAGATAGCACCACCTTCCATTCTTATTATTTTTAAAAAGAAAATGTTTTTTTTAAAGAGGATTTTATTTGACACCATAGGGTCAGTTTATGAAATTTGAAAACACATTTTCCATGGTTTACCCAAACAGTTTATACAACGAAATCAGTATAATTCGCGCAACGACATTTGTCCAACACACAAATTCATTATTGCGATCCCTAAATTTTAAAATCATCAATTCGCAAGACATCATTTGATACAGTTTGGTCAACGGTCACAACAAGTACCAAAAATAATACCTGCTCATGGACTATGCAAGCAAGTAACATACACATGCGAAAGATTCGCCAATTGAGGTCGCCTAACACTCGGGGTTAAATCAATCTCACACAAACCGAGTGCCTCGGGGGTAACCACGACCTCCAGGCTTCACTCATAGTATAACATACACAATGGAACTTACTCATATTTCATAACCAAGAACAATTACTGCAATTGTAATAACAATGCAAAAATTTCATACATACATACCAATCTTTCCAAAGAGGAATACATCATTGGCTTTCAAAGCCAGTACATCCTACCATAACGGTTTTATGTTTCCAATACATAACTACATATACGTGAACTCTCCTAGAGTTCTAAATAGAAAATAATAGCTAAAGATTGCACAATCACCACGCTGGTGATAAGATGAAACTTTGAGGCAACCATAACCTCAATCCAATAAATCTAAATCTTGAAATCCTATTACTTACTAGTCCGTGGGCGATAAAAGTATGAGGTTTTCGCCTACAAAAGGAGTTTCTAATCTATTTTCAAGAAACATAGGGCCCACTTCCTAGAAAGTTTTGGATCCAAGGCAAAATTAACTTTTTACCCCTATTTATCAAAGCCGCTTATTTTTCCAAAATTTTATTCCTACACTAAATTGAGTGTATCTCCTAAACTGTGCGTCCGTAAGAGCCGAAACGACCGTTCAAGTCTAAGTTTGTTCAATATTTAGAACTTACAGTTTTACATATTTAGGTGTTTCTATATAAGTTTTTAAACTTATTACTCATTCAAATTATATTCCCAGTTTTTCGACTAGTTTTGCCATTTCAGCGATATCTCATTCATCGGAAGTCGATATAACTCCATCCGAATTCCTATATGTACCTAAGATGTTTCTCCACCTCCTAGTATAATTTACCAGGTCTTCATAGACCAAAAATATTTAGAAACGTATTCAACAAGCTACTATCCCAAAGTAGTCCTCAAAGAAATTTTGACGAATTTTTGTAGTTTACGAAAATGAGCGTAATTTAAAATTTATTGATGCTTTTGATGTGAAACCAATTGGAGGTGATAGCCCTAAGAGTCTTCTACAAGTGTCATAATTCTCTATTGAAAAGTTGTGACAAAAATATGGGGTTCTCTTTTTTCCAACGGTATACCAGATTTGACTAGTTTTAGAAAAATGACGATATCTCACTCATCCGGAAGAGTTAAAATTCTATCCAACTCACCACATGCACCTTAAACATGTACCAACATCTCAATTGGCTTTCCCCGGTGCCGTAAGACCAAAGATAAGTCACAATTAACCCCACAACCTGCTGGTTACAAACTTCCGTAAAATCCATATCGAAATCCAACCAAACACCATTTTAATTCCTCCAAACGCCAATACAAAGCCATACCCAATGACATAAAACTCTTTCAAACACAAAAACTCATAGATTTCCAGAATCAAACATTTCATGACTTACTAAGTAGAGGTCGATACAAAAGAATCAAAGCACAACACACCAGCTTTATTTGAAGGCTCCAAAGATAGACGTTTCCAAACGACACGTTACGCGAGAATAAGTTAATAGTCGTTTTCCAAAACAATGAGGGTTCATAGGATGACATATAAAAGTCACACTCCCATAAACTGAAAATTTTCAAAACAATAGGTTACGAAACAACATATGCGATTTAAAAGCAATGGGAAAATATTCAAACTTGGAGTCAAACAATAAGTCACCCAATGAGATCGAAAAACTACGACGAATCAACATCATCAAAAGATGAAAAGTAAAGTTGCAAAAAAGTTTCGAATATAATCGTATAACAACGATGTTTTCATCATGTATCAAAATGATTTTATCATATCGCATCGAAATGTTTAAAGAAATTAAACTATTCGCAAGAAGCGAATACCAAGATTTATATAATCGTACGCCATAGAACGGATGCCGTATATATATATTTACTTATATAATCATTACTTATACCAAGTGTTTCCCACTTGTTACGCACATAATATGAAATCAAATATATACCACATAAGGCTTCTAAGGATCAGGAACGATGCGCGCGCGGATATCGGACAACGGTGAAAGACTCGTGAAATTTTTTCAAAAACAGTTGTAGTCTAAGTTTCGTAAAATGACTTAGTTCACTACAACTCGTTCTCTGATACCACTCTGTAACACCCCCAAAATAAGATACGCAGCGGAATACAATGATTGGGGTGCTACTTCATAATACATGCACACGTATCCCAGTAAACGTTCAAAAATAAGTTTATAAAACATAATTTCATTTATTAAAAGATCAGAGTTACATAGGTCCCAATGTTAACACATAAATTTTATTACTAAAAGTCACAACACGACTTTATTTATAAAATATTAAATTTAGTTTATGACATTATTTCACCGAGGCACCGTCCTTGATATCCGCTTTCCGTTTCATCCAAGCCATCAACAGCAAATAACCTGAGATACATGCTTAAAACGTCAACAAAACGTTGAGTGAATTTATAGAGTTTACAATTAACACATAGAACGCATAATTTGATTTCACAAAACATCAATAACGTTGCTTTGTGAGTAAGCAAGTTATAAAAATAATGATTTCCAACTAAAGAGCCCATGTACCGAAACTTAACACATTCATACCGTAGGACAAAATCATGCTGGGAAGTATGCCACTTCCCCTAATACTAACCATAAAATGTCCGTTTGACAGGGTGGTCACAACTGATTCAAACCTCGGACAGGCCTGTCAAACCCAGTAGATCTATTTAATGCATTAGCGTTTACCAAACAACAAGGCAATTAACGGATACACAGTAAAAGGCATATACTCAATAGCAAGCGAAATCACATTTTAGTATCAAAACAGTTTGCGTTCAATTTAATAAAACAAGCAAGTATCCCCCTCGCGGGTTTAAAAACATTTAAAATACTTAAAAGCGAGGCTATGAACTCACCTCGATCAAAAACCGTTGATCAAACAATGAAGTCTAGCACGAAAATCCACAAACGTGATCATGACCTATATTTAGAGTCGCTCGATTACTATACCGAAAAGTATAATCAACGATGCGTGCATCGTATCAACAAAATCATATATATATAGTGTGTGTGTATATATATATATATATATATATATATATATATACATTTGATGAGAAATCTACTTGCGTCTTAGATCCTAAAACCCCACAATATTAGGTTACGATCGTTCTTTATTTATATCTCATATACCTTAATCAAAAACTTTCTACTTTAGGAAACTTTATATTTTCAGAAAGTTAACATTGTTAGTAAGTCTCGTTATCCAACTATATTTATGATAATATTTAGTTATCTTGTCGAACCCTCGACATTCAATGTGGTTATTAATTACTCGTATCGGGATTATATCTGATACGTTTACAAAAAGTTACTATTTTTAGAAATGCATCCATTTATAAGAGTCGGTACGTTTAAATTGTTCTACTCGAAATAATAATAGTGTTTTTCATTTTTATAAACACCCGACAAGTTTAGTATCAACCCGTTGACTTTCAAAGTCAACGCTAGACTTTATTTGACTTTGACTATATGTATATTTATTTACTAAATCTGACCCGCTTAAAATGACCCGTTATATCGCGTTTTCACGACTCGGACATAAAAGAGATTTTATGCGAAACGACATTCCGGACAACTTTTCAATTTTAACCGAGACCTGAAACTCGACCGAAAATGACCAAAATGCCCTTGCAAGAATCTGCTGTAGCTTTGACATTTTTAATAAAAAACGCAGACTTTGACCTTCGTTTTTGACCCGTTATTACTCGATTTTAAAACTATCGAGCCTCGCGGCAAAGTAAAACATCATTCCGAGCAACTTTCATGTTTTTCCGGAAGGCCGAAACGGACTGGAAATTGCTCAAAACAAACATTTAAATTCGTGTCAGCAACTATTATTTTTCCAAAATGCTGAAAGTAATTATATGTTTTTCAAATCTTGTTTTCGCTCTAGTTTATTCGTTATTAGGAGTTAGAAGCTCTATTTTATATCAAAACGATCGTCTAAGAAAGCTCTACCATATTTTTTAATAAAAAAAAAACAGATTTCACAAAATCTCGACCCTCGAAATACGATTCCAAGATTCTGCTCAGTTTCGCTTAGTACAAAACGCACAAAAAATCCACTTTTGACCCAAAAACTCACTCACAATATATCTAGTATAACTTATATACTTTATTCACATCATTCAATCAACCCATTTCATAACTAATCTAACCAACGCAAGTGTCGGACCTCATCACATATAATATACGAAATCAAATTAAGAACGAAACAATGAAATAAACATAATCACAAGTAATTATATACTTACAACAACACTGTAAGTGTTGGTTTCGGCTTTCTCTTGGCCTCGAACACACGAACACGGACACAAACACGAACCCAACTCCATTTCTAGCTAACCAACTTGTTTATAACACAATCTAGCTTCAATAAACACCCTCTTATATACGAAATTAACCCAAATCCACCCAAAAATAGTTTCTTCAAAAACCTATTGCATGTTAAATTTTCTTAGTGGGTTTTGTAGAGGATTAAACAAGGATTACAATGGTATAAATGGATTGTAATGCATGTCGAAAAATTGGCCGGAAAGTGGTGGTGAAGGGTGGCCGGTTCGTGGAGATAGGGAGGAGAAGAAAGAAAAATGGTTTTGGTAAAAGTTATAAGTGTGAGTGTATGGTTTCTTTTATAGAAAACAAGTTTGGTACTTTGGCAATTTAGGTCTCTCCATTCTTAATCTCTTTTAAAACTAGTACAAGTTATTTATTTCGTTAAGTAATCGACCAAAGGCTCGGGATTATACTTCCGTGACCATTTTTATTTCCGTCACATTTTTCTTGATCTAAAACATTTAATAAAATGTGTGTATTTTAAAACGCGATTCCGGCTCGAGACAAGGAACAAAAGACGACATTCGTAAAAATAATAAATTTACAATCTTAAAATAATAACGAGACGCGTCGTAAATTTTTACGATGCTCAAAACGCTTAACGGTCGCGCGGTCAAACGGTGACTCGCGAAACGTCAAAAATAAAATTTTCAAATTTCCGCCCGCAATAGAATATGAAAATAATTGTTTACGATAATTAAAATTTTAAATGTTGACGTTCACTTAAGAAAACCCGTAAAATAATAATAATAACGTCGAATTCGCGATCGTCATACGCGTCGTGAAACTCGGGTTGTTATAGTAGAATTGGTCATACTGCTCAGACATCCCTGATACAACATAAGTAAGCTCGTCGACGTCGTTCACTATTTCTCCTAACCTTTCATCCATAGCTCTGAGCCTGTTAGCATTAGACATGTTGGGGTGGCGTCCCACTCCCGCAAACTTGGCCTGTCCGGCTCTAACATCTTCGTCCCCAGCAACCTCAGGGATCTCAGAAACTATCTCACCAATACCCAGACCATTGTACATGCATATGCCTAGATCTACCAACTTGGCCACTCTTATAGAGGAGGTCTCAGGTCTCAATGTAGTATCCCTTAAGGCTCCCAATGTCATCAACCCATAATAATTAGCAATATTCCCAATCAAATGTGCCCCCACAATCGGGCTCTTCCTCTTAGAACCTTTTGCCTTATCACAAGAAACTTGGCCACATGCCAAGGGACATCAACACTAACTCCTTCATCCATGCTATGTCACAAGAATAGGTCATCCAGAGTGACATTTTCTTTCCCACTATGCCTACCTGCAACAGACAATGTGAGCAAACGGTGCACCAAACAGCGAATGGGATTTCGAATCGAGGTATATGATGGTGGGTGTCGGGTGTCATAGTTAGCACGGGTGGTGATGTCGAGAACATATTGGGTGGGGTTGTAGTTGATGGGCCTGTTCCTGTAACATGAATCATAGAAAGGTTCAAACAGGTTGTTATTCATCTCCTAATGTGTATATAGCCTAAGAGCCTGAATGAATTGTCTCATGGTCATACTCCTCCTTTCCCCACCAAGCTAAAAACCCATAGTGTCAGCTTCATCCAATGCCTCAATGTGGTCCCTAAAGGTGAAGCTTGACAGAAACTCTATGACGTATTCCCTCACAACCTGCTCCTTAATCCTAAACAACCTATTTCAAGCTTGGGAAGTAAAACGCCTATCATCCTATTCAAAACTAACATGGCAAAACTGGTCAAGGTTTTGGAGAGCGGTTCCTTCGCGGAGGGCACCAAATTCCTCATAGTCAAGCCCTTCAGGACACTTAATTTTCTTGATTCGGATTTCAAAAAACCATTTCCTAAAGTCCTTTTGACTGTCGAGAGAGAAGTTACGATTTTTGAAATTTAGCCATTCACTTGTAAATTAAAATTATAGAAGTTAAATGGTGCAAATGTATCAAAAACCTTATGCAATAGGGTGTTCAGGGGGTTGTTGTGGCGTAACCCAATAAGTAATCCTGTAATTTGATTCCTGTTACGGCGTAACTATTTTCATAGCGCCGTAACCCCAAACAGTTACGGCGTAATAAACCCAGTTACGCCATAAACCTTTTTAAATTCATACCCACGATTTGTTTTCATACCAACAGGGACTAAAGCCATCAATCCCCCCTCTATCTAAGATTTGGACAAGGTAATTTATTAAACATTACTTTGTTGCCCAGAAATAGATTACGGTGTAACCATAAACAGCGTTACGCCGCAACCACTGCCAGAACCCTGTTTACCAACAGGTTACGGTGTAAAACAGTGCATGTCAAAATTTTATGAGACAAATCAAATTCAAAACGTTCACGAATCATATTACTTGTTTTGAATAACCTAATTTCCAGATTATAACATGTTTAGATGGTGGAATAAATCAATATAAACAATAATACAATCATGCAATCAAGTGATTATTGGCAAACAATATATGAATCGAATGCTTATAATAGTAATGATGATTACCTGCCATAATGGAGGATTAGGAGTGAGGAGATTCGAAGATTATAAAGATTTACTCATGTGTGTTTGAGATGGAAACTGTTATGACTCGTGTGCAAATAGTTTTATGTATCAGTTTTATTAGTTACGGCGTAACACAATAATCAGTTATGCCATAACAGAAGTTTAAACCTTTTTGTGTTTTGTTTTGAAAAGGGGTAGTTATGCCATAACCGTCTTCCTTGGTTACGGCATAAGATGACATGAACTTTATTTACCAAGACAATTTTATTTTTAATGCCGAAAATAAAATAAAACTATACCTTAACAGGTTGTCTCCCTATCAGCACTTTTGTTTATTTAGTCGTTAAGTTCGACTTTATTCATGGCTTCATTGCTTAGTTGAATTCTCGTATCCTGTATCATTTGCTCAGAAAAGATGATTAGAAATATTATGAAGTCTTAAGTCATTGAATTAATTACTCCCCGGCAACGGCACCAAAAACTTGATGCGTATTTTCTTTTAAATATTTATTTACCATGTTTTAAATTTATAAAACGCGTTTCACCTTACAAATGCACTAACGAGCAGAGAATCCGATTGTGAGTAGTGTAGTTATGGTAAATCCGAGGTCGTCCCAAGAGTAGTTTATTAATGAAATAAGACTTTAAAGAGAACGGATATTATAGAATAATTGGTAATATGAAATAGAGAAGATAGAACTAGGATAGAAGGTATACCATCGCCAAGTTTCCTCATAACAATTACATGCTTCTTCCTTAGTGCAATTGATTAGTACCATAACCTGAGGTGACACTAAACTAAGACGGTCATCCTTGTTTAGCCTATGATTCCTAGGTGGAATGAACCCCAAGGGGAATTAACCTATTCCTAGTTCATAGTGACTGATTCCTCTTGTGGTTATATTATTTCCCAACTGTTACTCAAATGCTGATAGCGCTTAATACCAGAAAGGAACGTCAATGGTAAAAGCTTACTTCTTTATGATAGTAAGGGCCAAGGCTGAATTATAATTAAACCGGTGCTACAACTGCAAAATACATAATTTTAGTTCCAAGACAAAGAGACCGATGTCATAGGTATACATCGACCCTCCAATGTATATGGGTACTATGACTGGAGAATTGAGAACATCCAAGTGAAGTGGGTAACTTTTCACTTAGCATTCTCTCAATCTAAATCTTAGGCTAACTTTAAGATTCTGCAACGCAAAGCTTGATACAGATTATGATAATAATAACAAAAGAAGTAAAGAGCTTGAAATGAAATAAAATAATAATAATATTAAGGTGAATTACACTCATGCTTAGGTTTAGGAAAAATGTATGAAACGTTATGAAACGCTACAAACTCCTAAAACTAAATTTGTCACGCGTTACATGGCTCCTTCAACCTTCCTTCTATCACTAGTTTTGCTGCGGATCTTGTTCCCTACCCCAAGAAGGGGATGAGGAAAGTTGGATGCTGAATTGTGTAGAAATGTCTTCAATTTATAGGCTTTAAATGTGTTACGGCGTAACCAAAAGAAAGTTACGCCGTAACCATGGTAACTCGTTTTTCCATAATTATCCATGTGTTATGACGTAACCCTTAATCATGTTACGCCGTAATTGCTGATTCGCTTTCCAAAAATCTAAAGATACAATGATTTCATTCCATGAATATAGTTACGTAGTAACTACATAGCTTGTTACGCCGTAACGGTAAATATTGCAATGATTTCCTTCCATATATGTGCTTACGGCGTAACTAATAAATGGGTTGCGTCATAATCGTCCTTCGAATGTCGTGTTTCAACATAGAATTTGTTACAGCGTAACCTTGGAAGGGTTTACGCCATAACGTCTTGTGAATAATTATCGAATTTGTCCTTTTACTTCCATAAGTGCTCAATATCAGTATCTTACCTGAAAATCACAAAATAACTGAAAATATCGTGTATTCAAGTGTTAGTGATACACATGTAGGTGGTTAGGGGATAAAATGACATCTAAAAGTATTAAATATTTGATGTTATCATAGACACTCGACCTTTGAAGTTGATCGATTAAATTATCAATTCTTGGAAGCGGATAACGGTTCTTCACCGTTAACTTATTTAATTCTCAGTAATCAATGCACATCTGCAATAATCCATCCTTCTTCTTGACAAACAAGACTGGAGCTCCCCAAGGTAAGGAACTGGGTCTTATAAAGCCTTTGTCGGAAAGCTCTTGCAGTTGATCCGACAATTCTTTCATCTCAGATGGAGCTAATCATTAAGGAACCTGTGTTACAGGTTCAGAACCAGGTATCAAATCAATTTGAAATTCCACTTGTTGGGTTGGTGGAATACCCGGCAAGTCCTGAGGAAATACTTTAAGAAAATCTCGAACAACTGGTACGTCCTCAAGTCGCTTCTCCTCCGACTTGTCTCCAGCCTTCTTTGAGGTAATATGTGCCAAAAAGACATGACATCCTTTCAGCAAATACTTTTGAGTTTTGGTGCACGAGATGATGTTTAATCGAGACTCAAGTCCGTTGTTGCTTTCGTCACCATGAACAATTAAGATTTCATTCCCAAAAGGTACACGAAGGATCTTCTCATCGCAGACGATTACGGCATGATACTTCGATAACCAATCCATACCAATAATGACATCAAACTACCAAGTTCTACGGGTATTAAGTTGATGTTGAATGGATAATTTAAGTAGTTTAAAGTGCAACCCCGTATGATAGTATTAACTCTAATTATTTTTTTGTCGGCTAGTTCGACATCATAATTATGGTCAAGTGTAGATGGGACGATATCAATTAGGGAAATAAATACTGTAGACACAAAACTCCTATCGGCACCAGTATCAAATAAGATAGAAGCATAGCGGTTGTTTAGGAGGAACGTACCCGTAACGACATTGGAGTCCTCGTTTTTCCCTGCATTTCTGGTATGTGTTTAAATACACATACTTTTGTCCATAAAAAACGGACTTAAATGACCAAAAACAGACAAAAACTGCCAAATATATGTTTGTTTTGCATTTGTATTATGCAGGAAACAGATATCACACAAAAGGACGAAAAACAAAGCCAAAAACGACAAAACTAGGCACGGAATAGAAAAGTGTGAAAAGACGAAGCCAAATCGAAGCCAAAAAGTCAATCAAGTCAAAAAGTCAACAAAAAAGTCAAACAATCAAAGTCAAGAGGAAGTCAAAATCATAAGAAATATAACTTGAGGGACCAAAAATGCCAAATCCCTAAGTGTATTACAAGAAGAAAAAGACTACAAGGGTGGAACTTGCAATTAATTCAAAATACAAGTAGAGGGACTTAACCTGCCAAATCCCCATACTTGTATTACACAAGGACTGAGTTTGCAAACATTCTTATATGGTTGAGGGGCTATTTTTGCCAAGTCCCCAAAATTGTATCACCATAAGGATGAATTTTGCAAAGAGAATCATATAAATGGAGGACCAATCTTGCCATTTACCCAAACTCTCACCCCCAACCCAGATACAACCCTTTTCCCTCCAAAAGCTCAAAGCCCCATTTTCACTCACGGGTTTCTTTCCCACCTTTTACCCTGAACCTTCATCAAAACCCTGGATAAAACATTCCCCTCACCTCCACTAAACCCCTAAACCACTTTACATGCTGGCAATCCTCAACTTTTTCAATAATCAACAAATTTCAATGATGGAGATGACTTGGAAAAAGATTAAGGGCTGGGATTTGGTCTAAGAATGCTCTCACACAACAAACACATTGTGGTTTTTGTCTCACAAAAGAAACACAACCTGGAAGACCAAGGATGAAGAAACTAGTATAAATAGGACCCTTTTGTAAGCCAAAAAGGCATTCTAGCTTATTGTAGTTTAATTGTAATTTAAATTAAGTCATTTTAGTCTTTTAAAAGATTATTGCAACTGTTCTTTCAGCTTTGTATTGTTTTTAAGAATTAATGAAGCAATGAGTTTTTTTTATGTTGAAATCCAATTGTTGAATTCCAAGTTCTCAAGTTATTAACCAGTGCTTAATTGTGTTTTAAAAGCTTTCAATATAGCTTAATGATAAGCTGTTTTAACTAAGTAATTTAAAAAGGGTAAGTAATTAAGGAGAAATAAAAAAAAGGTCACCCAAAAATACCACAGCTTACTTTTTTGGATGATAAGCAAACAAAGGATGTGCTTATGGACATTACTAGCTTGTCTTTGACAAGCTAAAGCTTGTAGATCAGCTTGTAAAAGCTTAAGCAGCCCGGTTTAAGCAAATGTGTTGTAAGTCTCTCTTTTTCTCGATTTTCTTACTTATTGTAGAACTGCTTATAGAGCTTATTTGTTATTTATATTTGCTTATTTATGCTTTATTATGTTGTTTAGTGCTTATCCTGCTTAGATTTCAGTTCAAAAATGATTTGTGCAACTTTCCTAGTTAGTACTGGTAGCATGTGTAGTTAATACTGTTAGATTAATTTAGCTTATTTAAGTGCTTATCACTGATTGAAATCTGCTCATAAGTACTTTATTTTGTCATTTGATAATCTGTTTTTAACAAATTAGGATCCAATCAGCTTGAAATAAAATGACTTTTGAAAACTTTGAGAGGTTTTTAGAACTAGCAGTACTAACTTAGAACTAGCGGTACTAACTCAAAGCTAGCGGTACTAACTCCAAGTTAGTACCGGTAGTTGAACTGTTGGATTTTTAACTGTCTTGGGTTCTCAAGTCATACTTCATTAGCTTTAAAATGGTCTAATAGATAGTCTTAATAAGTTTTAAATTAGCTTTATAATGTTTTTATGATTTTCTAAGCATATGTCAAATTTGTGGTGTTTTTATGGTTTGTGCATACATAATCCTTGATTTTAAGTTTGGGTAATGTTTAAGAGTTGTTTTGAGTCCATTTTAATCATTAGAATACATTAAAAATCTGGTCATAAAGGATTTAAATCTGTTTTATAGGTTTAAGAGCAAATGGGTCAAAAATGTCTAAAATTTCCTATTTATGGTTCAGTTTTCACCAATTTTTGATCTCACTTTTAGGTTAGTTAGATTAGGTTTTAGGTTATGATTTTTTTGAGCATAAGCTCATTAGAGGGTGAACAAAATTTGTTTGAGGTTTGTTTAAAGTTTTGAGCTTATTTCAGTAGCTTATTTTAGGTCTAAAAGTGTTTATTTTCATTAAAATCAAAAAAAATAGTAGTGTAGTCATTTGTGCTTATTGTGCTTATTTCAGTGGCTTATTTAAAAAAGTGAATAGGTGGGCTTAATAAGGACTCATTAGTGAGCTTATTTCCAAAAGCCCACTTTTCAGTTTGGCTTATTGGTGATTTTAGCTTATTTTTATTTTGGCTTATTTAGGAAAATTTTGGAGTTTACTACTTTTTGATGCAAATTGAGTTAAGTTAAGTTGTGTTTGGTTGAAAAAGCTTTTTGGAATCAGATTAAGCAACATATAAGCTTTCCAAAACATCTTTCTTTTTTCATCTTGGTTTAATTTTGAGCTTTTTACAGCTTATTTACTAAAAGTAAGTCCAAACCTTAACTTTCTGCAATCAGCAGCTTTTTTAATTAAAACCGAGCTTCCATAATGTTTATTTAGCTTCGATAAACACCCATTCAAACCGAAAATGTTTTAAACTACCCGAACTCTAACTCCAAAAATACTCATTGCATGAGAAATTTTATTGGATAGATGCGTAGGAAATGACGAGGGGATTCGGAAAATATAGGTTGATCGGGTTGCATGTGACTTTTTCGACGACGGGGGCGGCGGTTCGTGGAAGAAGGTGTGGGGAGGTTGTGGGTGGGTTATATGATATCGGTTACAATGGTGGCTTGGTTCTTCGTGTGACCGAAAAAGTTTTCCGGTGGTGGTGGCCGGATGTAAGGGAGAGAACAAGTGAGGATGTGTGTGTTTTATGAATGAAAAATGAGAGTGAACACACACACACACACACACACACACACACACACACACACACACACACACACACACACATATATATATATATATATATATATATATATATATATATATATATATATATATATATATATATGTATGTATATATATACTTGTACTTTTAGCTATTTGGCAAAAATGATCCTCTCATTTTTCTTATTTAATTTTGACACACCATACTTTTTCTTGAGTTAAAAACGACAATCATGGCTCGGGATTACACTTCCGAGACCATTTTTATTTTTCGTCACACTTTTCTTAGCTTAAAACATTTAATTAAATGTGCACACTTTAAAATGCGAATACGGCTCAAGACTAGGAACAAAATGACGACATTCATAAAAATAATATATTTACGATCTTAAAAATAATAACGAGATGCGTCGAAATTTTTTACGATACTCGAAACGGTTAACGAACACGCTGTCAAACGGTGACTCGCGAAACGTCAAAAATTAATATTTTAAATTTCTGTTCATATTAAAATACGAAAATAATTATTTACGACAAATAAAATTTTAAATGTCGACGTTCGCTCACCCGATTTTATAAAATAAATATTATGACCTCGAATTCGCGATCGTCATACGCGTCGTGAAACTCGGGTTGTTACATTTCACCCACCTTAAGGGAGCGCCGTCCTCGGTGCTCGCTCTTTCTTACTCATCTTACTTTCACTTGTAATGAGATGGTTTCCTCAATATTGAACGGACTCACGTGCTCAAACGCAAAAATGACTTGATATAATACTCGTCTTGACTATTCCGGATGGAAAGTCAACAAAACAAATGATAATTCATATCAATAAAAATCAAAAATATAATTACAACTGCTCTTATTATAAGAGACAAAATACTTCACAGAATTATATCCGATAAAACCGAATCATATCGTTCTTAACATCTATAGTTGCTCTCATTATAAGAGATAAAATAGTCGCGGATTTTCATCCGAGGAAAACTTAAATCACGTCATTTTTAAACGAAAGATCAACTCAAATCTTAGTTTGGTGATCATTTTAACAAAACAATGAACACACCGCTACGCAAAACCAAAACTTCTGTTGCTAACGAAAATCAAAAGATAAATCAAAACCGATATATTTTTATGCGTCAGCATCCAAAACCAAAATACTCATCAATATCCAAAAACTAAAATACACATATCGCCCTCCCGGTCTCATTTAATAATGCCCTACCGGTTGCGAAAAACATTCCGGAGTACATAAGACTCCATCCAACGCATTATAGCGCCAACATATAAAATCTCACAATCAATTATGCACATATTCGCCTATCCGTCATTTTAAAATGACTCTATATTTCTACCTAGCTTATCATAACGCTTGGCAACAGTCATGCACGCTTTTCATAAGTTTTAGCAAAATATCTGTGCCTACTTATCAGAAAGCTTTAGCAGTGGTTATGCTTATCACGCGGGTTCATACCCAACCGTTTAGATTGCTCATTATACCGAGCTTGCCAGATGGCCAAGCCTCTTGGTAATGATCTCGACTAAATCACGGTTAGGTTTTAGCCAACCATGGTCATGATTGTGGGCTAACATGTCACCACCGACAATGGTCTATCAGGCTTGCGTATCTCTCAAGCCAACCTTCATCTACATTCAGGTAAGTATACCCATTTACTCACGTCCCAAGCCATATCATGGGAGGACAAAAGCGACACAAGCGCTTACTATCATTCAAAAGCACATAGCACATAAATCACATTATTTGCATAATTCAGCGGCAATGATTCCGCTAAAAACACGTATTGTCAAAAGACAAATTGAAAACAATCAAGAAAACTATTGAGCATCATGGGCTCGCTGCTCGTTCGATGAAAAATAAAAATTCCAACGTCTTTACATGGCGACTAGCACAATTGGCTTGATCCCAATACATCGCGTAATATCCCCGATGATCAAATCATCGAAGCAAAATAATCACTCACATTCCTAATTTAATACCGTTCGACTTAAGGCGCTATCTACTTTGATCGTTCCTCCAGGATAGAGACGGACGTCACCACTCGTCTAGAGTTTCCAATCTTTTCGCTCTTCCATACGCACATAAAGCCGTTAGATCAAGGAGTAAGGATCACTAACCTTAAGTCAGGTGTCGCTTAGTGCCTTATCCTAATCCTCGACGACATCAGGTATACTTACAACTACACTACCACCACGCTCCGTTTTGGGGAAAGAAGTCTTCTTCACGACAATCGGTTGATACCTCAAAGGCAACATACATTCAATGTAGGATAAGTATTCTCCATTTCTCACTTTCAACCTCGGGACTAAACATCTCAGCTTCCACCTACCTTAGGAATCTTTACATCTCCAAGAAGATCCCTTCTCAGTGTCGGTATCAGGTTTACACCCTTGATAGCTCAAATCTATCATTGCTTACTAGCACATCGACTATACTTGGTCTTGACACGTCTTTATAACAATCACCGCTCTTATATACTACGAACTAAACATCACTCCTTTCTAGACACACTCGTTCTGAACAATACCGTGGGTATTTTCCTTTCAGAATGACTTGGTCATAATGACTCGCATGAGACTTTCTCCATGCAGTCGATAAGAATAGGGTTACTTGCATAAAAATCCGTTAGCAGGGTAAAATATTTTCTCCTTCCGGAAGCTTGACCCAAACATTTATCTCAATTACCAAGTGTTTTAGGGGTGATGATTTATCCGACCTAACGTGGTTCTTCCTAAATTATGCATAGTTGATCATGTTATGCATAATTGAGGACTAAACGACATCACGTCCTTCCTCGTCAAAACGTTTCTTTTCCATACGCTACATGCGTAAGTTATTTCCAAGAAAATTTTCAAAGAGTAAAAATCTAATTGTTTCAAAAGAAAGAAAAGAAGATAGCACCACCTTCCATTCTTATTATTTAAAAGAAATCTGTTCAGACACATTATGTAAGAATAATATTTTTTTAAAGAAGATTTATTTGACACCATAGGGGCAGTTTATGAAATTTGAAAACACGTTTTTCCATTGTTTACACAAACAATTTATACAACTAAGTCAATATGATTTGCGCAACGACATATGTTCAACACACAAATTCGTTATTACAATTCACAGTTTTTTAAAAAAATCATTAATTCACAAAACATCATTAGATACGGTTTGGTCAACGGTCACAACAAGTTTTAAAAATAATACCCACTCATGGACTATGCAAGCAAGTAACATACACGTCTGAAAGATTTGCCAATTGAAGTCACCCAACACTCGGGGTTAAATCAATTTCTCAATGAGTCGAGTGCCTCGGGGGTAACCACGACCTCCAGGCTTCACTCATAGTACAACATACACAATGGAACTTACTCACATCTCATAACCGGTAACAATTACAGCAATTGTAATAACAATGCCAAAAATATCATACATACATACCAGTTTTTCCCAAATGGGATACATCATTGGCCTTCAAAGCCAATACATCTAACCATAATGGTTCTAAGTTTCCAATACATAAACTACATATACATGAACTCTCATAGAGTTCTAAATCACAAGTAATAGCTAAAGAGTGCACAATCACCACGCCGATGATAAGATAAGACTCTAAGGCAACAATAACATCAATCCAATAAACCTAAATCTTGAAATTCTCCTACTTACTAGTATGTGGACGATAAAAGTACGAGGTTTTACCTACGGAAAGCATCTCAAGTCTAATTTCCAGAAACATAGGGCCCACTGCCCAGAAAGTTTTGAATCCAAGGTGAAATTACATTTTACCGCTATTTATCAATGCCGCCTATTTTTCCAAAATTTTATTGCTCCACTAAACTGAGTGTATCTCCTAAACTGTGCGTCCGCAAAATCCGAAACGACCGCTAAAGTCTAAGTTTGTTCAATATATAGAACTTACAGTTTTACACTTTTAGGTGTTGCTATGTAAGTTTTTGAACTTATTACTTGTTAAAATTCTGGTCTCAATTTTTGACTAGTTTTAGAAAAACGATGATATCTCACTTATCCGGAAGAGTTAAAATTCTATCCAACTCACCACATGTACCTTGAACATGTACCAACATCTTAATTGGCTTTTCCAGGTGTCGTAAGACCAAAATTAATTCACAATCAACCCCACAACCTGCTGGTTACAAACTGCCGTAAAATCCATTTTAAAAATCCAACCAAACATCATTTTAATTTCTCGAAACGCCAATACAAAGCCATATCCAATGACTTAACACTCCTTCAAATATAAAAACCCATAGATTTCCAGAATCAAACATTTCATGACTTACTAAGTAGAGGTCGACACGAGAGAATCGGAACACAACGCCAACTTTATTCGAAAGCTCCAAAGATAGACATTTCCAAACAACGCATTACGCGGAAATAAGTTAATAGTCATTTTCCAAAACAATGAGGGTTCATGGGATGACATATAAAAGTCACACTCCCATCAATTGAAAATTTTCAAAACAATAGGTTATGAAACAACATATACGATTTCAAAGCAATGGGAAAATATTCGAACTGGAAGTCGAACAATAAGTCACCCAATGGGATCGACAAACTACGACGAATCAGTATCACCAAAAGATGAAAAGTAAAGTCGTGAAAAGGTTTCGAAGATAATCGTATAGCAACGATGTTTTCATCACGTATCAAATTAATTTTATCATATCGCATCGAAATGTTTAAAGAAATTAAACTCTTCGCAAGAAGCGAATATCAAGATATATATAATCGTATACCATAGAACGGATGCCGCATATATAGCTATATACATATATATAATTATTACTTGTACCAAGTGTCAACCACTACGCACATAATATGCAATCAAATATACCACATAAGGCTTCTAAGGATAGAGAACGATGCGCGCGCGGATATCAGACAACGGTAAAAGACTCGTGAAAATTTTCCGAAAACAGTTGTAGTCCAAGTTTTGTAAAACGACTTAGTTCACTACAACTCGTGCTCTGGTACCACTCTGTAACACCTCCAAATTACGATACGCAGCGGAATACAACATTTGGGGTGCTACTTCATAATACATGCACACGAGTCCCAGTAAACGTTCAAAGATACGTTTATAAAACACAATTTCATTTATTAAAAAGATCAGAGTTACATAGGCCCAATACCAACGTATAAATTTACTTCTAAAAGTCACAACACGACTCGGTTTCTAAAACACTTGTTTAGATTATGACTCTACTTCACCGAGTCATCGTCCTTGATATCTGCGTTCCGTTCCATCCAGCCATCAACAGCAATAACCTGATATACATGCTTAAAAACGTCAACAAAACGTTGAGTGAATTCATAGAGTTTACAAGTAATAGTTAAAACGCGTATTTGGTTCCACAAAACATCAATAATATTGCTTTGAGAGCAAGCAAATTATAAAAATATTGATTTCCAACTAAAGAGCCCGTGTACCGAAACTTAACACATTCATCCCGTAGGACGAAATCATGACCGGGAAGTATGCCACTTCCCCTAATACTAACCACAAAATGTCCGTTACAGGGTGCTCACCATCGGATTCATACCCCGGACAGGGTTGTCAAACCCAATAGATCTATTTAATGCATTAGCGTTCACCATCAACAAGGCCACTAACGGCTACACAGTAAAAGACATATACTCAATAGTGAATGGAATCATATTTAATATCAAAACATATTGCGTTCATATTTTCACAAAACAAGCAAGTATCCCCCTCGCGGGTTTAAAAACATTTAAAACACTTAAAAGCGAGGCTATGAACTCACCTTGATCAAAAGCCGTTGATCAAACAATGAAGTCTAGCACGAAAATCCACAAACGCGATCACGACCTATAATTAGAGTCGCTCGATTACTATACCGAAAAGTATAATCAACGATGCGTACATCGTATCAACAAAATCATATATATATATATATATATATATATATATATATATATATATATATATATATATATATATGTATATATATATATTTCATACTGTGATGAGAATCCACTTGCGCCCCTTAGATCTTAAACCCCACTCATTGAGTTATAATTATTCCTCAAGTTTCATCTTACGGACTTTAATTGAAAACTATATATTTTCGATAACTTTTCAATTTTTAGAAATTTACTATTTCGAAAGTGTTTCCATCTTTAGGTAAGTTTTTTAGATATCTAAGCCTACTTTTTTAAAACTTATCATTTTAATTTATATTCCCAGTACTTAGTTAAAAAATTATATAAGTCTTATAATGATCCCCATGAAATTTATTTTTTTTTTAAAGTCAACATTTGACTTTCCTTGACTTTTATACTTATATTTATTTTTACCCAAATCTGACTCGCGCCAAACGACCCTCTAAATCACATTTTTATGACTCGGACAAAGAAGAAATTTTATGTAAAACGACTTTCCGGACAACTTTTTAGTTTTAGCCGAGACTTGAAACTCGATAGAAAATGACCAAAATGCCATTTTTCAATTCTGCTGTAACTTGTATTTTTAATAAAAACGCAGCAGTTTGACCATAGGTTTTGACCCGCTATATCACGTTTTCGTAACTTTGACCAAAAATAGATTTTATAGAAAACGTCATTCCGGACAACTTTCGTGTTTTGCCGGAAGGCTGAAACGAATTCGAAAGTGCCTAAAATCCCCGTTTAAAATCTGATCAGCAACTAAAATAAGCTCAAATAGGAGTTACGGGACGTTCGAATTATCGAAACGTACATTAGGACGAACTCTTTCATATTTCAACATAAAAAATAAAAAATAAAAAATCAGATTTTATGATTTTTCGAACCTCATTTTCTAAGCCAAACTTTCTGCTCGAAATTTACTTTTACAAAACTTATCGAAAATTAATTTTCACCTCACAAACACATCAAAATACGTCAAGCTAACCTATCTCCGTCAACTAATCAACCCATTCACAATCTATTCTAACCAACGCAAGTGTCGGACCTCATCACATATAATATACGAAATCAAATGAAGAACGAAACAAACGAAACAAAACATAAAAGAATGCTCACAATGCTATAATAAGCAAAATCAATGACCGAAATCGTCTCCCTTTGTCTTAGCCGTGCTCGAACCGATCTAAAACACTAAAACCATACATTTTTTAATTAAAACCGAGCTTCCATAATGTTTATTTGGCTTCGATAAACACTCCATTTAAACCGAAAATGTTTGTAACTAACCCGAACCCAAACTCCAAAAATACTCATTGCATGTGAAATTTTATTGGATAGATGCGTAGGAAATGATGAGGGGATTCGGAAAATATAAGTTGATCGCGTTGCATGTGACTTTTTCCGGCGGCGGCGGCGGCGGTGGCGGTTTTCGATGACTAAAAAAGTTTTTCGGTGGTGGTGGCCGGATGTAGGGGAGAGAACAAGTGAGGATGTGTGCGTTTTATGAATGAAAAAAGGGAGTGAACACACACATATATATACTTGTACTTTTAGCTATTTGGCAAGAATGGTCCTCCCCTTCTTTTTCTTATTTAATTTTGACACACCATACCTTTTCTTGAGTTAAAAACGACAATCATGGCTCGGGATTACACTTCTGAGACCATTTTTATTTTCCGTCACACTTTTCTTAGCTTAAAACATTTAATTAAATGTGTACACTTTAAAACGCGAATACGGCTCAAGACTAGGAACAAAATGACGACATTCATAAAAATAATATATTTACGATCTTAAAAATAATAACGAGATGCGTCAAAATTTTTTACGATTCTCGATACGGTTAACGAACACGCGGTCAAACGGTGACTCGCGAAACGTCAAAATTAAATATTTTAAATTTCCGTTCGTAATAAAATACGAAAATAATTATTTACGACAAATAAAATTTTAAATGTCGACGTTCGCTCACACGATTTTATAAAATAAAAACGACAGAGTCAGAGATCGCATCAACAGCTATGCTGGCTAGAACAACCGGCCAATAAGATTCTATAGAAAGAGGTATATTATAGTCTATCACAAAGTTCGCACGCTTCTCTCTGCGTTCATCTAAACTTCTCATTCACAAAGATAATCTGATTAATAACTACTAAATATACATATTGTTCCTCAATTACGAAAATCGGTACTGAATGCTGCGTCATTTCCGAGTGCACACATTTACAGTGACATCTAATACAGCAAAAATGAAATATTATTACTTCGAAATTCGCTATGTCATACCATCGTGAAACTTGGGTTGTTACAGTTATTAAAAATTATTGACACATTGGGAGATACAATTGTCGGTTTCCAAACAAGGATTAATAAAACTTTTTTACAAGACACATAACGAAGATGGATGTCTGATAGTCAAAATGAATTAAAAGAGTTTTATAAAACCGATGTGATTCCGATGTCAAGATCTTTATACAAGACTTTGAGTGAAAATAAAATAGGAACTCATTGAGGAAGTGCAGAAAATGTTAAATATTTTTGTGACAATGGAACAAAAAGTCAATGAAAAATCTCCAACAAAATTCATTTGCAAATGATGAAATTGATCGCCTTTTGAAAGTATCCATGACAAGTGAAATCTGAGATTGTGTGCCTGCATTCGGTCGCACAACAAAAACATGATTTTAAAAGTGTTGAACTTGAGAAAAGTGGGTCACCGGCATTCCAAAGATATTCTAAGCGCAATTTTGCTTCAAAAGAAATCAAATATTCCTTGAAAATGAGTTTTTCATCGATCACAAGCAAAAGTAGTTGCCTTTTTTGAACTCAAATTGCAACATCAAAAAGAAAAAATGGCTTGTGATGTCTCTTGGAAAGCAAAGTAATCCACATTGCATGATGAGAACGTGTTGCTAAAACATCAAGTTGAGTCTACTGTTAAAGAAAGAGAAAATATTAAACTTGAATTTCAAAGGCTTTTTAACTCCATTCAAAGCCAACACGAGCTTGCATCAAAATGAAATTAATAAAATGATTGAAAAATGCCAACAAAAGACATATGCTTATGCGATGTGACCTTGCACAAAATCAAATCTTATGATGACAATTTCAGATCTTAAGAGTAAGCTTGAGAAGATTAAAAAAGGGGAAGATGGAAACACAAGATTGACACATCGAGACATTAGGAAAACCTTCTATGTGTATCACCGTTCCAACAAAAACCTAGCAAATAAGCTAAGAACATGTTCAAACACAAAGGTTCCTATCAGTATGAGGTCCAAACCCCAGTCACTTCAAAGTCTACTCCCACAATTGGCGAAAAAACAACAACACAATGGCCAAATGTAATTGCAGAGAACGTTATAAGATCAATCAACAAGACAAAAAACCAACGAATTCTAAGCTAACACAAATGATTCCAAAATCCACAGTGTTATAGTCAGTTACGAAATATATGGGTTAGAAGACCAAAGTCTAAGGACAATAAATTAAAGAATAGTGTTTTGAAGAACACTAAGAGCTCATCTACATATGTTTGGGAAGACAACAAATAGTGTTTTCTTAGATTATAATAAATGTGAAATAAAAACTTCGAATGTTTGTCAACCATGCATGTAACCAAATTCCTATACTGTGAAACTGCTGAAACCTGTAAACGATGGTTTGAATATTTTGTGTATTTCTTGTGGTCTTGATGTATTTTTGCATTCTCATGAAAAATGTGTTGCACGTAATGCGTTGTCTAGGAAATCTAATGTTAAGAGAGCCTTATTCACTTCCCTCGTAGCAGCAAAATCTAAGGGTTTAGGAGCTACATCTGTAGTTGCAAAATCTAGATTCAACATTGCTAAAACACCAACGGTAACAAATAAGGTCTCTAGTATATCGCTACTATCTTAGAAATCTAGTCAAAGTAGGATACTTAGCAGTTACATGAACAATAAAATAGCAACAAGTAGAAAATGGCAAAAGTGATTTAAATATCAACAAGGTTTTAATTAGACACCCAAAAGCAAAACTGAGAAATCACAATCTAATATGCAAAAGAGTAGAACCAGTGTTAAATCTAAGTCTAAAACACCGGTTACCACTCACAAATGGGTAGCCAAACCGTCCACTCTTCCATTTGGCATATGTTTCATGTAATGCAGGTGATCCAGCTTATTTTGTGGATTGTTGATAGTGGATGCTCAAAGCATATGACTAGCAATCTTCAACTGCTAAGAAATTTCGTTGAGAAATTCATGGGAACAGTCCGCTTTGGGAATGATCATTTCGCTGCAATTACAGGCTATGTAGATTATGTTTAAGACAATCTCACTATTTGTCATGTATATTACGATGAAGGCCTTGGGCACAATTTATTTTCGGTTAGACAATTCTGTGATGGAGATTTAGAAGTAGCCTTTCGATCAAACACGTGTTATTTTTGGAATTTAGATGGCGGTGATTTATTTACGGGTTCTCGAGATTCAAATCTCTATACTATCTCTATTTTCAAGATGGCGGCTTCTTCTCCAGTGTGTTTAATGTCCAGAGCCACATCAACAAAATCTTGGTTATGGCATCGCCGATTATCTCATTTGAATTTTGGCACCATTAACCAACTCACTTCACACGATCTAGTTGATGGCTTCCGAAATTTAAGTACAACAAAGACCATCTATGTTTAGCTTGTGAACAGGGTAAAAGCAAGAAAGCTTCACTTCCACCAAAGTTGGCTCCAAGCATAAAATCCAAACTCGAATTACTTTATATGGATTTATGTGGGCCAATGCGGGTTGCAAGTATCAATGGCAAGAAATATATTCTTGTGATCGTTGATGACTATTCTCGATACACATGGGTATATTTTCTTCGAACCAAGGATGAGGCTCTAAATATGATTATTGATTTCATTAATCAAGTTCAAAGGAATCTAAAGGCTCAAATTCGGATGATTCGAACTCATAATGGAACCGAATTCAAAAACGAGAAATTAAGGGCATTTTATGCAAAGTTAGGCATTGTTCATCAAACTTCAATTGCTCGAACGCCTCAACAAAATGGTGTTCTTGAAAGACGTAACCGCACACTCGTTGAGGCTGCTCGAATAATGCTTGTCTTTTCTAAAGCACCAGAATTTCTGTAGGCCGAAGCCATTGCTACTGCTTGCTTTACTCAGAATCGCTCTGTTAGGATTTCATTTTATGTGACGATATTACGGAATTATCGTAGTTTTTATTTAGTTCATACGCAGGGACTAGATTAGCCAATAGTGCATAGTTTAGTTGAGTATGGGCTATAAATACCTCTCCATAGCTTCCATGGAGGGGTGAGACTGGTAAACTTTCATTTTTCATTTATCACACACACACTTTCTCTCTCTAGAGAATTGTACTTTTTGTTTACTCTCTCCCTCCACTCTCTCTCTTTAAAAATCATGACTATCATATGGTTTGATTCACCAAGACCACCAGATTCAATGATTCTTTGTTTCTAACAAGTTGTATCAAGAGCCATGGTTACACTCTTGGGTCGGGTTTATTTTTGGTCCGGTTGGTCTCAAATTTGTCATTGTCTATTGTCACAAATTTGGTTTCGTGTGTTTTTCCTGTGTAAAAGCCACGAAAATGTTGTGTTTGTTTGTTTTGGTTACTGTTCATGTTACTTTTCATGTCGCGGTACTGTTCATTCATTTTTTTGGTGTTTTTTGGTGAAAATGTCATGAACAAGTTATCATATGGTCTTATATATTTTGTTTCAAATCTGTTACTTTTTTGGTGCTTAAAAGACAAGAAACAGATCTGGGTTTATGCTTGTTTCTTGATAGCGTTTTGACCAAAAAGACAAAACCCAGATCCGGTTTTTTTTAAAGTACATAAGTACAAAATTTTGCAGGTTGCGTTTTGGTTCTCAAGACATTGCGTTTTGTCTCTGCAACTTGCCTCTGCGTTTTGCCTCTTAGTTGCGTTTTGGGTGTTGCGATTTGGTGTACAGGTACAATGAAGACATATAACTATGCCAAACCTAAACAAAACGCTGGCCAAATGGATTCTTGGTTGCGTTTTGTTAAAAACACAAACCAAACCGAGTCAACTCGGTTATTACCGAGTTGACCCGGTCAACTCTAATGAGTCAACTCAGAAAAGTCAAACCAAAACAGAAATGAAAAGGAGAAGACAACAGATTTAATTATAACAAACAACAATCTCAACAACCAACAATTAATTACATCAACAACATTCACAACCTCTTTACAAATCCCATCGTCACAGCTTAAATAACAACAATTAACAACAACCTCAGCCACAACAATCCAACAAATCCTAAATGTCTAACCTATAATTCCATCGTCTCATGTCCCGTCTCCATCCAATCAAAACTCGAACAAGATAATATGATGATCTCAGATTTTTTTTTCGTGTTATCAAATAAATATATAGACCTTGAAGATCTAAAACACGAAAGCACATCATCATAGATCCATGTAAAGATGATGCTTCTTTCTCATGTTCGAAAATTAAGAATGAATGATAACAAGTATGTTACCTTCAATCTTTGTTTCGATTTAAGACTCACAAAAGCAAATACGACCCTACCTGAGACCTTGGTACAAGATCTTGAAACCAAAATGATTGGATTACCCAATTCATACAGAAGATATTTGAAGTGCCTTTATGCTGTAATTAGTTTGATTGGGTAAATAAAAGGATAAAAGGATTGTGTTTAATTATAAGTCAAGGATGACTATATTCGTTGATTGCAAAATCAAACGAGTATCCAGTTAGATGTAATTATGTTTTGAGATTGGGATAAATGAAGAGTTGGGTAGATGAATAGAGATTGATAGGGACGGAGGTTTCTATGTGTTGACTGTGGATGAAACAATGTGAGGGATTAGGGTTATTGTGTGTGAGAAATTAAGGATTGATATCCCTAATAAAAAGGGCTTGTGTAACATTTATCTGATGTGTTGGACCGGGTATTATCAAAACATGGGCCCAAAGATTATTTTTTGGTTAAATGCATGTTGGGCCTCCTTGGCAGCATGTTATAACAAATTGTTTAAGCACACAATTCATTAGACGTTGGTTGGATTGTTAACAAAACAAGAGATGAGTTCTTTTTGTTCTTGGAGACTGAACGAATGAAGAGAAAAGTATAATGGGGGCGGAGGTTAAATGAGAAACGGGATTAGGGCAACTAAAATATTAGGGTTGGTTTTTTTTATATCCTAATTGGCGTTTGGATTGGGTATGTGCATACCATGTTATAGTAACATTTAAAATGGGCCTAGACTAAATTAAATAATTGGGCCTGGTATCGCAAAAGGAAGGCTGGCCAGGTTGTATTAAAGTTGTTTGGGCCGGGTTGTATAAAATTGTTTGGGCCGAGATTTAAATGTAGCAATTGGGTTGGCTGAATGTTAACTAAATGGGCCGATTAATTAGGGAGTCGGGTTATTTCCCAGTTTGAAACAGGATGGATAACATGGACCTAGCCAAAACAATTTCTATGTTTATGAGAATTATGAATTGGCCGAATACTCTTAAGAATTATGGGATTGTTAATTAACTGAATGTTTGTTAACATTTAGATTGTTGGATGATTGTTTTGTTCAAAGTATTGGTTAATTGGTTATAATTGGGGTTTATTGTGACAAAGTGACAATTTTTCGTGACGAAACCGGGATCAATATTTTTTTAAGAATTTAGGAGCTTCAATTTTTAATGGCTAGTATTGAATTTCATGACTACGGGGTTTTTGTACGATGTTACTTATTTGAGATTGAAGTTATTTGGTGTTTTTTGCTTCATTCTTGGGTTCGCTTCATCGGGTTGTCTCCATCAGTGGTCATCAGTATTAGCCTACAGAATTGAAAACGGGATTTAGACAAATGGCTAAAGATTAGGATTACGATGTCAAGTGATCACAAAGTTGATTTGGTATCCCTTATTTGATATTGAAGTTGGATTTCACGAAGGTGTGTTCTTATTTTATCTTGAAGTCAGGGTTGGTTGGATGCATGACTTTCAATGATAACTTGCTTGTGCTTAAGATTTAAGTTGAAGACTTGGTTTATCTAGTTTCCAGAAGTCGGGGTAGATGGTTGAAGACCTGGATAACTATCACTTAAAGAAGTTACGTTGTAGTACTCAGTGTCACATGCAGAAGACGATGTGGATAATCGCAAGAGGTGATGAATGTCTCATACTTTGGGAGGAGTATTGAGTACTTAGAGATTTGCTTGGAGCACAAATTCTCTACACCGTTCTTTCATCATTTGTGCAAGCTTAAGTCACAAGAACGGGGAATTCTACTTCAGTTTCAAGTTTGGTATATCGGGTTTACTCCATCAGTGGTCACTTCAAATAGCCTACATAAAGGGTGGTAAAGATAGTCAGAAAGAGTTAATGAGTAGATATTTGATCAGCAGTTGATTCTCACAGGATACATTTGGGTTAATCCTATTCTTCTTACAAGATTTCAAGTATATGTGCATACAATGTGTTGCTGATTCTGAGGTATTAAAACCAGCAAGGGGGAAGGAGACATACATCTGAATGCTCAACGAGTACACGTGACGAACTTCATACCTTCTCCTTGTTTAAGGTCATTCCGGAAAGACAAAAGTCAAAACCGCAGAGAAAATCAGTGTTGTAACTCGTGGCTTTTGGTGTATTATTCCAACTATGTGGGGGAAGAGATGTAAGAAACCATTTCTCTGATGATAATAGTGGCACACAATTGTATGATGATTCCTCCAGTTAGTCAGTATCCTACAGGAATAAATGTACTCATCCGGGACGTACTTGATTTTTATGGTACTGTTTTGGTGTTGTCATTTCGACTACATCCGGTACTAAGCTGTTTTTATGGTACTGTCTTGGTGATATCATTTCGACTATATACGTGATAAATTGCTTTCACTCGGGACTTAGCTGACTTTGGTGAAACAATTTAAATGTGTTCATTCAGGACGTACTTGATTTTTATGGTACTGTTTTGGTGTTTTCATTTCGACTACATCCGGTACCTAGTTGTTTTTATGGTACTGTCTTGGTGCTATCATTTCGACTACATACAAGATAAATTGCTTACACTCGGGGCTTAGTTGACTTTGGTGTAGCAATTCTCATCTGTAATTTCCTGAAGGGAGAATAGTGCATATTCGGGTCTTAATTGATTTTGATGCTACGTTTTCGACTCCATTAATGGGATTGAGTATGTACTTCAGGTTTTTGGGCTTCATATAATGAGACTGATTGCATCACTTCAACTACATGGGGGAGGAGTTTTCTTGATACTTTTGGTATGCATTACTTCATCTTCCAGCGGGAAGAAAAATGAGAAGAATGATTTAAGCGTGAGAGGATGCGTTGCTGATCTATTTGAAGGATTCCCTAAACGGATAATCACTATGCTTATTCTTAAAAAGGACAGCAATATTTGTTGTGGTGTGATACTTATTCCGTTGTGCACTTAATTATTCTAAGCTTGTAAGAAAGCTTTGAATCTGCTCAATAAGAAGATTGTCGGTTTGGGGTGAAGCCATTAAAGCTTCATAATGAGGAGGCTCAAGATCAGACGAATATTCAGGAGCTTCGAAAGCTTTGGTGGTGAATGTTTAAGAGATGTCGACTACAAACTTCTACAAAGGATTGGAGAATCATATCTTCATTCTGGTATTCAAGTCAACATCATCTTAAATGGTATAATATATCTTGTACATTATTAAGTAGTGTATCTTTAGGTGTTAGGTGTCAGTGTATTAATTTTTCATGAGTTTTTTGTTAAACTCAAAATCTTTCAAAATTCTTATACCTGACACTAACAGATTCCCTTATTAATTTAAGGGGGGCATTAATATGTTCCAATATCGGCTTGTATGTAATTAGACCACATTTTCTCCTAAATTTTCTAACATATTTAAATCAATTGAGATCCTAAATCTCAAAGGGTTTGAAATTTTTGATCAGGGGAGAGAATGTGATTTAAATATTAAAATCTGATAATAATGTGATCTTAAGACTCAATCAGGTTCTCCGCCCTCCATGTGCCAAATATCTTTGATGATCGGTGCACATGTTGAGGGGGAGCAGTTTCATGAATCAAAACAATCGAGGTACTAATGCTTTGATGTTTACATCGCCCGTACCTTGATTGATTTTCAAATGGTTTTATGGCGAAGAGAACAGTACCAAAAGACCGACCCTGTATTTACTTTATCGAAGTTATAAGGATGGTATGGTTAGGTACATGTTCCCATGATCCCGCCAGAGCTGAAGGGATCTACCCAGGGATAATCTACTAGTTAGTGTAGAAGTCCTTAGGTATGATTACAAAAGGAGTAATGTGAGATTAAGGGAATAGTGCGAACTGAGATGGAGCTAGTACTGGAACATACCCAACAAGATACTAGTAATGAATTCTCGGTAAGCACTGAAGGGGTTGAAGAATGAAAAAGAAATGTTAAGATAAAGGGTGAAAAGAAAGCAGCCCTCCTTAAACATTAGGTAGAAACCGGGTCACTACATATGCTGTCAGAATCACATAGTTGATTGCTGATATTGAAGATTTGTATCATGGACCCAGTGATACACTACACAACCCTCCTTAGCTACTCACGATCCCTCAAAGGATTCTTGTTTAATTTCTTACGGAAATCAATACATTTTTATCGTCTCTCTCACTCCGAGTTAGATGATATTGAAAAGGTGGCAGTCTGCTCCAGCCTCCGATTACTAAAAACCAAAATTGCACTATTGAGTCTACAGCCATGAGATCAACAACAAATCTCGTTAGGACACTAATTCACAATATACTTGTTTTTCACACACTGTGAAAACAAGTAATTCATTAAGAGTCCTACGCATTATCCTCGTGGTATTGCCAGAACATACGAGTGATACAAAAGTACTCACAATGAAGATGGAAATCCTTCTAGAGCCAACATCAATAAGCTCTTGGTAGGTGACTTGTGAGATCCACTATGGATTAAACATGTGACAAATGAAAAGCAACGATGGTGTGATTCTTTATGAATCAAACTTGTTCTAGGTAATGAATTGACGGATGCTTTTGGAAAAACTTTCGATGTGCTCAACAACTGATTTTCAAGCACATTGACTGAGTATATCTTTCAAAAACAAATGTGTTCCTAATGAAAATTGATTTTATGTTATAAAACCGTCGATGTGTCACAAAAACTCTTTTTTGAGTGACACACGACTGATTTTCAAATCAATTTTTCATTAATCAGTGGGTTCATAATTCACTGGTTCACTCACTCTGTGTTTTGTCTGCTTTGAGACGCTCCGGTATGAGAACATGCTTAGTATGATGACTCTGATAATCACTTGTTGAGAAGACTCATTACTACAAGCTAGAAATTCCTGTCAAGGAGAATTTCCTTCAAATGGGATTCTACCTGATCACAGGTCGGTCCTCACGGATCCGAAGGTTAATCCAACCACACCGGGCGAATGACAAAGCCATATTCGTCCCCCAGCTTTATTGCTAACTATTTTATTTTAGATTTATATAAAGATGGACGTGGGTGTACCTGATTCCAGCAGAGACGTGTCAATTCACTGTCACATGCTCACACTTCATCCATACTATTAAAGACATCATGATAATTGTATGACCTATTTCACAGCTTCTGCAACTCTGATGCGTGCTATCATGATCCAGAAAAGTGTTAGCATGCCGGTCCAAAGGTCACAATATCACATGGAGGCAATACTACACTACAAGGATGATAAAGAGATTTACTGTGGCTGATGATCTCAATGAAAGCTCAAAGATCACATACTAAGTCAAGCTCGATGAATAATGCTAAAGATCACTACACAAAGTACAAAAATATTATTAAAGACTACGAGCTGGAACAGATGAACAACTTAAAGACTGCCGAGCTTCAATTAGTATTCAGGGGTGACCTCCCTTAGGGGGAGATTGTTAGGTTCATGAAAAAGACTTGGTCACCCCGGGTATTGTCTAGTTCAACATAGCTCGTAGTGATGAATATGTGGCATGAATTAGGGGGAAGCTAATTCAGAAGCTTCTCCTCAACTAGAAGTGTATGGGTTACTTAGCTCGTGCCTATTACAGTATTTCTCCTACAAGGTACTACAAAGATGATTCATGTTGGAGTGCAGACTTGAAGTCAAAGGCCACAAAAGACATCATCAACATTAGAAACTTCATGGAAGTTCTTGTTCTTAATCATTATGTACTTGTTAGGAAAATATTGTAAGTAATTTCGTATATCGTCCCATGGGGAAGATTGTTAGGATTTTATTTTATGTGACGATATTACGGAATTACCATAGTTTTTATTTAGTTCATACGCAGGGACTAGATTAGCCAATAGTGCATAGTTTAGTTGAGTATGGGCTATAAATACCCCTTCATAACTTCCATGGAGGGGTGAGACTGGTAAACTTTCATTTTTCATTTATCACATACACACTTTCTCCCTCTAGAGAAGTGTGCTTTTTGTTTACTCTCTCCCTCCACTCTCTCTCTCTCTAGAAATCATGACTATCATATGGTTTTATTCACCAAGGCCACCGGATTCAATGATTCTTTGTTTCTAACACGCTCTATTATACACACTCGGCATAATAAAACTTCATATGAGTTGATTCACAGTATAAAACCCAATGTTCAATACTTTCATGTGTTTGGATCTCTTTGCTATCCAACAAATGATCATGATGATCTTGGGAAGATGAAACCGAAGGCTGACATTGGCATCTTTGTTGGTTATTTAGAGTCATCATGTGGATTCCGTATCTATAACCGTCGAACCAAAAAGATAATGGAAACGATCTATGTCAAGTTTGATGAACTCATGGTTATGGATTCTGAATGCAACAATTTAGAACCAGGAATGAACTGCCCGAATTTCAATGATTCATCGGAAGATTTACAATCCGTAACTTCAACATCAAATTTGGATAATTTGTTTGGTCCTATGTATGAAGAATACTATGCGACGAGATCACAAGAAGTGTCTGATAATTCTGCTGCTAATACACTTGATAATGACCACACTTCTTCATCATCGTCAATCGTCGTTGAAAAGGATGATGCTCCTCAAATAGTATCCTTTTTAGAAGATCGAGTTGACACTGAACCAAACTCTCCAGTCTTGAATGAAGTTTCCAATGAATTTCTTCAAGAAGATGTTGCAGATTTTGATGGAAATATGTTTCATAATGCACCACCAACTCTTGAATTCGATGTTGCTGAATCTTCTTCAACATATCAGGATCCATCAAATATGCATCAATTTCACCAACAACATCGCTCAATCGATAGATGGACTAAGAATCATCCACTTGAACAAGTGATTGGTGATCCCTCAAAGCCGATAATGACAAGGAAAAGACTTCAAACTGATGCAGAAGTTTGTATGTATGCACTTACCAAGTACGATCGAACCGAAAAATATCAAGGAAGCTATGCTTGATCACAGCTGGATTGAATCCATGCAAGATGAACTTAACCAGTTCAAACGCCTTGATGTTTGGGAACTTGTCGAATGTCCTGTTGGCAGAAACATAATCAAAGTCAAATGGATTTGGAAAAACAAAACTGATGCTGAAAACATAGTTATTCGAAACAAGTCTCGTTTAGTTATCAAAGGATATAGTCAAGAAGAGGGAATAGATTTTGAGAAGTCGTTTGCACCAGTTCCTGAACGGTCCACTAAAAGAAGAAGTTTTTGTTCAACAGCCTGATGGTTTTGTAGATCCAGACTTTCTAAATCACGTTTATCGTCTTAAAAAAAGCTCTATATGGTCTCAAACAAGCCCCGAGAGCCTGGTATGACAAGCTTTCCTCGTTTCTAATTGAACGCCATTTCACAAAAGGTATTGTCAATCCGACACTGTTTACAAGGAGACACGGGGATGACATTTTGTTAGTTCAAATCTATGTCGATGACATAATTTTTGGGTCAACTAAACCAGTTTTTGCAAAAAGATTTGAAAAACTCAAGAAAGATAATTTTGAAATGTCAATGATTGGTGACATGAAGTTCTTTCTCGGACTTCTGGTTCATCAATCTCCCCGGGGTATCTTTATATGTCAATCGCATTATACTATGGATATTCTTAAGAAACACGGGATGGAAAAATGTGATACTGTTAACACACCAATGGCTACTACTAAACTAGATGCAGATCTACAAGGTACCCTAGTAGATCAAACTAAGTATCATAGTATGATTGGGGGACTTATGTATCTTAATGCTAGTAGACCAGACATTGCCTTTGCAACATTTGTTTGTGTGCATTATCAAGCACGCCCAACTAAAAAACACCTCAAAGAGGTCAAAAGGATCTTTCGCTACCTTAGACAATCCATTAACATGGGTCTATAGTACTTGAAGGATTTTAGGTTTGAGCTAATTGCATATGCTAATGCAGACCATGCATGGTGTAATGATGATTGTAAAAGCACATCCGGAGGCATTCAATTTCTAGGAGAAAAGCTAGTCAGTTGGTCGTCCAAAAAGCAAGATTGTACAGCAATGTCATCTGCGGAAGCTGAGTATGTATCCTTGTCTACTTGTTGTGCTCAAGTCATATGGATAAGAACACAACTGCTGGACTATGGATTTTGTTATCATAAGATTTCGATCTACTGTGACTCACAAAGTGCAATTGCCATATCTTGCAATCCCGTACAACATTCAAGAACAAAATACATTAACATCCGTTATTATTTCATCAAAGAGCACGTTGAGAAAGGTACAATTGAATTATACTTTGTCGGGACAGAATACTAGCTTGCTGATCTATTTACAAAAGCCCTTCCAAAGGAAAGGTTTGAGTATCTAGTTCACAAGATTGGTATGCGATGTATGACTCTAACCTAGTTGGAACGTCTCGCAAAGTTGTCTTCTTGAATGAAAGATCATACATCAAAACCATTTTTAAATAAATTTCAAAAACAAAACAAAAAATTAAAAATTAAAAAACTCAAAAAGATTTTAAAAAAATTATGGGAAACTCACAACAAAGTTGATCAAGTTCTTAAAGAGGTTGTTCCTGAGATTGCTGAAAATGCTGTTAATGACTTGATTGAGAACAATTTGAAGACATGTATAGCTGCAACCATCATAGAAAATCGTGATGCTTTCCGGTCAGCCATACCTGCTTTTGTTTCTCAAGAATTCAAAACACACGCACCAAAGATCATAACTGAACTTTTTAAGGAATATGTACAATCCAATGTTATTCAAGTTCATCTAACCATAATTTCATGTACTACACCAGATTCATCAGCTGACCTTCAATATCAATTGTATTTAAAGATGAAGAGCAGTCTTCAGGATCGAGCTAATAATATCACATTATGGGAGGCATTGAGGCGTAAGTTTGAAAATTCTTCTACGTCTAACACTTCTTGTAGGGACGATGATTTTCACTCACACCATGATGAACATCAAGATGATGATGCTCCTCCTGAGGGAGAGAAAATAGTGAAAAGAAGAAAGGATTCAAAAAGATCAAAGTCTACAAGAGGTTCTTCATCAAAGCATTTAAGTAAAGAATCTATAAAATATGTATCCAAACAACAAAGTCAACAACATGAATAGGATACATGGGAAGAGGAGAATGTTATTGATGAAGATGAGGTGATACATGACGATGAAACACCTGAGTTGATTGCAGAATTTTAGAATGTTGACAAACGTGTTTCAACTATCTTTGATCGTGCAAGAATGGAGGCTACATTGAGAGACTCTTTAAGTAATCTGTCCAGAAATGCTGAAGAATACGCCTACCATTTGGAACAATCAACAAGCTTCATGGAAAATCAGATAGTTTGGGAAAGAAGACAACAAGATATTCCACGTACAATACCAAAGACTCTCATTTTCTATGGACCACAAAGGAATCCAAATGAACCCCCAAGGCCTTTGTATAATAAAGATTTATTCTTCTTGAAGTATGGAAATACAGAGGAAAAGAAGTATATTTTATCACTCCACAAGATTCATGCAGAAGAATTTCCAGATCTGGAAGAAAAGTTAAATTGATGGGTTCAAAAAGAGTTCAAGACTTTCAATAAAGATGCACGGTTATCAATTCAACATTGGAAGGATTCATGGCATAAAAGAGTATACAAGAAAAATCAAAAGAAAGTCAAGAATAATCCAGAAGACTATTACTCAAATCACAGGATTACAGAAGTTGTCAGAATTGTTACTGATTAATCATATGGGTTGGATTATATGGAACAAATTCGTATGATGAGAGCCAAGGATAAATTAGACAGTTTTTCTGAAGCTGACTTCAAGTACTTGAACAAAAATGATATTGAAGTCTTGTATTATATCTGTCGAAGCAAGGAAATTGATAATTGGAAAATTAAGCTAAACTCACTGATAATGTTTATCAAAAATCGTGTGATCTGGGAGAGGGCTTATGATTTCCAGCTAGGAAAAGAAAGTTATCAAATTAAGGTAAACTTAACAGCACCAACATTAACATTTCCTGGTATTAAAGAACATACACCGTACACAATAGTAGATGAGCCACAAATGAGTCATGTACTTGGAAGAGATTGTCAATTTCTGTGATGCTACGTTGGAAAAGGTTTTGAATGAGGTAAAGCTTAGAATGTATGAAAGTCAGTTTTTGAAGAAACCACTACTGTTAAGTGAGTTAGATCAAGATATAATGAAGGCATACGAAAGAGAAATTTCAAAGCGTCTAAGTCACCGACAACAAATGAGAAGATGGGAATCTTTTGTGAATGGAAGACCAATTCTACCGACGATGAAGCATCTGTAATAATCAACCCTTAGGAGGAGATTGTTAGGAACGATAAAAGTGTTAATTATTATTATGAATTGGTCTTAGCTTAGTTTATAGTTTTATTAGTAATTATGATGTAATAAAGTCTATCTTGGTCAAAGATAAGTAAAGTTGACTAAGTTTAGGGAAAATAGAATAGTTTAGTAATAAGTATATATACTCATCTTGGAGGAGTATATATACATGTCTTGTCTTTGTAACACTCACTTCTCCCCCTCATTTCTATTTTCCCCTTTTGAAATGAAAATTTAGAAAGTGATGAAAATACTGTCTAGCTCCTCTCCTTTATTCGTATAGCTTTCGTATGATATCTACTTAGCAAACATAGCATATAACAAAATACAAACAACTAACATATGTTTCATACAATACAACCATCTGTTTCAAAACAGGTAAGCTAGGTTTATGTAATTTCAAATTAGATTGAAACTCCGAATTGTAATAAGGGCCCCATATATGGTCCTTGTAAAATCATTCAAAATAGGACATAGTGTTGTTGGTAAAATCATACAAACATGTTAAACATCCTAAAAATTACTTGTTCAAAAACATAACATTTAACAACCTATTCAATATCATCTTCATTATGGTAGTAACTAACCTTATGTTTCTAGAAATAGGCAAGCATACGTTCACGGTAAGCGAGGTCAGTTTGAAGAGGGTCACCAAAAACTAAAGGCATCCCGTGTGTCACCCTGAATAACAAAATACACACCCATATGCCACATTCTCCATACATGAAAGCTTGAAACGGGACTTTCTCTGAAAACTGAAAATTGATTTTGTATCGACTAACATCCAAGCCTTTACTCTTTAAAACACCCGAACAATGTAAGTATATCGGTAGTTGTTGAGTCATAGTTTCCCTCATCTTTATCCACCACTCCTTGTTCTCTTCAAATGGGCAATTTCTTGTTTCTCTTACGCGGGGTCATGGAATCATAAATAAATCACACCGGTTCGGAGTTCAAGCTCAGCAAGAGCCCAATAGGTTTTTGGATTATTAAGCGGGATATAAACCTACACATAATTTACAATATCCAATATTAATTACATAAAAAACATGTAAAACTTGTTTACTAAAACTTACAAACCTTTTCTACATCCGACCATGGAACACGGTATCTTTTGTTACTTGCATAGAAGAGTGGCATTTGACCAGAAAGTATGGACGGACAAAAATAAGGGCCAACGATTGACCAATCTGCATTTGCTGGTCTAAATAGCCATAGTAAGTCAATCCAAACATTCAAGTGCTAATAATTCATTGAACAGAATCACAAAATTAGATAACTAATTCGGTAAAAAACGATAAGTAAATAAACCAAAATTAAAATTTAAATAACCTACATCATCTAGCATCCACCCAATTTTGTTTTCGTCCAAACCCAATAACGCTAACCAGAAATGCTTGATATCATCAAATAACGTCATATTTTACTATCATTTATACCATATGTTTTACCCACTTTTGTTTAATTATTGCAAGATATTGGTACTTAATTGCTTAAAGTTTGATATTGCAGTAATTATGAAGTCACTTGTGAAGAAGAAGCAAAAAGGCGCAATTCTAGAGCTTAAACGAAGACATTTAAAGAAAGTATCAAAACTGCGTCAATACGCTGTATCCAATAAGGAAGATACGGCGTATCTACGCCAACTCATCACAAGAACGCGTATTAAATCAATTCCCGATCCGGCGTATCCACTACTTCTCAATACGCCGTATGCACAGCTGTTTCGTCAGTCAAAGATACACATTAGTTATGATTGATGGTAATTATCTTAATTGATTTGATCTTATCGCGGACTTCAAGGGAAATTAACCCTATACGCCGTATCCACTACTCTCGATACGGTGTATCCAGGGATTTTCAGACACTATAAATACAAGACACAAAAACGAGTTTCAGTGTGCAAAAACATATTCCCTACATAACATACTTCTGAAGACGAATTTCTCAAGCCAAGAAGAGCAACCAAGGTCGAGCACCAAACCTAATTCCATAGAAGACATCGTGTAATTCTTACTTTTCTTATCTTTCGATTCTTCTTAAGTGATTTGATCACTTTGTAATAATGCAATGATTAGGGCTAATTCCCTCGGGTATTTTGCCATGTAATAAAATTATAATGTTTGTTTGATTAATCGGCTTTGCTTAATTTATCATGTTGTTTAATTATGTTTATCGCTTATACTTGTTTATGTGCTTGTACATGCGACCTATTCATTCACTGTGTCTGGGGGAGACTTAACCAGTAACCTAGATGCCGGGATAGCTCTCCATGTTGTGTTTTATATGCTCGGACCAATAGGATCACAAATGACACCTTGTTTTTACCTTTTGATTATGAACTTAGTTGGACCGGCAGGTGACCCGATAATTGTTCAACCAGTATTGTTCTTAGTTAATTGGTAATTGATTTTGGTGGTGGACTACCGGTGTATGATTCAACATCAAGCAATAAGTAGGTAAAGTCCCGATGGGCTAGGGTCTTAACAGGATCACCACTGCTTTAATTCCATATGATAGCTTATAATTAGACTATAGGATGCTTTATACGGATGCGTTAATCGTGACAGGATTGTTCATGTCTAGGTCTTAGGAAGAAGTACCGCCTAAGTCTTAAGAATGATATGCCGCTTTGAGATAAGCAAGCCATTGCACTAATTAATCAAACCTGCATTTAATTGGATTTAATATGGTTAATACAATTTTTTATTATTTGGCTCATACCGCTCTCTTGCTTTAGTTTATTTTGTGCTTAGAATTGTTATTTGTCACCATAAACTTGTGCCAGTCTCTCAGGCTAAAAAACCCCCTATCGTTAGATAATCGTATATAGCATAGGTTTAACTAGTAATTAGACTAATGTAGAATAGAATAAATACTAACTGGATAATTGGTTAACTCTCACTCTTAGTGTTCGACACCCTACTTACCGCGAAGCTACATCTTGACCGGGTACTCTGCCTATTAAAGTGTTGTCTTTAGGTTAGTCGGCTAAATATAAATGTAAAACTTTGATAACTAAAATTAACACCTACACGGCATACACATCAAGGTTTTTGGCGCCGTTGTTGGGGAGTGATTAGCTTAATCTTTATTCTTTTTAGTATTTCTAATCTTTAACTTGTTTAGTGTATAATTATTAATTCTAATTCCTAACTGCTAATTGTTTAATTTAATTATTTAAAATCTGTTTGTATTTATCTGCATTTAAATTGTTTGCTTTAATTTATCACATTTAATTGTTTTATATAGTATTCTGTTCTGACTGATCACCTGATACGGCGTATCCGCCAGTTAGATACGACGTATCAAACCTTCTAATCAGGACAGAGTATTGAGTTTTACTGTCTAAACAGCGTATCTGTTTCTCGACAATACGGCGTATTCATAAAACTCTATACGGCGTATCTCTATTCAACAAACTCATACGGCGTATACTAATCAATAGGATACGGCGTATATGCCATCTGATACAGTACCAGTATATCGTTTTCAGTTTCTATGTGATCCCTCTATAATAAACACATGCTGCTGATAATTTTTTTCTCAGGACAAAAGGGGATCACAATGGGGGAACCGACTACGAAGGGATACATTTCTGCTACCTGTAAAAGCTTCATCTCAAATGACACCAATGGGAAAATGATCGAGAAAAACTTTATTGAGATTGAAGGGACATTCTTGCTGAAAATCCGTGACAACACTTTTCACAAAAATGATGGAGAAGATGTGTTTAAACACATTAATAGTTTCCTCGAAGTAGTTGAGCCCCTCAAAATAAGGGGACTAAGTCATGACCGATTTAGACTTAGCGTCTTCCCTACCTCACTCTCAGGTTCCGCAAAAGAATGGTTTACAAATGAATGTACCGGCACTATATTTACTTGGGACGATCTAGTTGAAAATTTTGTTCTAAAGTTCTATGATCTTTGCGAACATGACGAAGAGGAGGAAACTAATGATGATAACAACCCCGATATAATTGAAAACATTCCCGAAAATTTTAAAATCGACAATGACTTGTTTCATTTCGATTCACCCTTGTGCATAGCCTTTGAAGAATTCAACCACCTCCTAAAAATCAACCCTGATCTTTTCACCTACGATATCCAAGGGTTCATGACATACGACCAATACGCACAAGAGTTGAATAATAAAACACAGGGTGACGGGGAACCGTGGTCAGAAAATAGGTACAGTACCAACTATGTGATCACATATGTGAACCCTACCGCTTCAAGAATGAGAAAGCTAAATGGCCCACATGTACCTCTGATATTGACGGATTCTGTAATGGTGGGGAGCTGCTAGGAATGGTTCGGGTTGGAACCATGACCTATTTTCAAGATCATAGTTGGTATGATAAACTAGCTGATGGGAAACTGAAAGATGAAACCCTTGCATTTAAAGCTAAGACAGAAGAATCATGGGGTGACGCAACTCCTGGGGTATTAAAGTTCTGCAAATGGTTGAAAAACTGCTTTGAAAACTTCTACGAACTCGAATACGAAGTACTTGTAAAACTACAAGAATGTTGATGGAAAATAAACACTCAGGAAGTCTCTCCATTCGCTCACATAGAAACTTTCAGACGAGGGCCTTATGCAAATATAATGAATGAATGGGGGTATAATCATCATCTTGGCACCAACCATACATCTGAAAGAAATCATGAAACAAGCAATGTCGGTTGTGATCAAGAACATAAGGACGATCCAACTCCTGATCCATCAAACTGCAAGGTCAGGAGATTCGAAATAATGATGTACTCATTCAATGATGATGAAGAGTACATTACCCTGAAGGAGTCCGAACACCTCAACCATTCAAAAAAAAGTCTCGACGCTTACCGAGAACTTCTACGACTCATAAATGAAGGGTGGGTCGTAACAACACCAGATGAATAAGCTAGAGAAGAAAAGGTCGAACTTAAAGACCGGCTGAAACAAAAGTGCTCCCCGAGAGACAACCCGGTTATGTTTTTAATTGTTTGTTGCATTTAAATTGTTTGAATTTTAATTTTAAATTTGAGTCTGTCTGTCAGACATACATACGGCGTATCGAACCCCTCTGGATACGGCGTATGCATGTCTGAACAAATATCAGTTTTTAATTTTCAGTATTTAATATCCAGTATTTTAATTGATTTCACAGGATTACATACGGCGTATCCTAGGGTTTGGGATACGGCGTATTGTAACCTGTACAGTTGTGTGTTTAATTGTTTGCTTGTATTGTAGGTTAGCGAAAGCACGAATTGCACGAACGTCTTCTAACTTTTATGCAGGACCTTGCTGTAAACGAAACCAACTTCAAAGTGTAGTCTGAAAATACCTCGTGTTGACTTCTGACCGGCATTCAAAAGCCCCGTCAACACTCTTTTTGCTCAAAATACTCAAAATGGAGAACCATTCGGAGCGAACCATCAGGGAAGTTTCCTCGTTCTAATTCCTTTCCCATATTATTTAACTGTTTGTCTATATAACGAGGACGTTGTATAATTTAAGTGGGGGGGATGGAGAATTAGAACGTACATGTCCTCATTTTCACAAATAAATTGCTAACATGCCTAAAAACGGATCAAATTTAAAAAAAATTAGCATGACTTTTTTGTGAAAAATCACTAGTTACATTACCTAGCGCACTATAACCCTTATTGTCTATTGTAAGAATTAAGCCTATCTGTTTCCAATTGCTTACTAAAATTCCACAAAAATATGAGTGTGCCGGTGATGTAGTGGACTTTAAAACTTTACCTGGTATATCACTCGAGACCTCAATATTAAGTACTATGGATTTAGATGGAGTAACATGCTTGACTGGTAAATTTCTAGGATTAAACCAAACAGCCTTTACATGTCGTATTTTTAACTAACTACACTGGTTAGTTAACCCCCGTGTAACCCTTTTGCTTACTCTCATTTTTAGAGTATGATACCCCTAGAACAACCTGCTGAGTCATTCCTTTCTTTTTCTACACCAATAAAAAAATTATTTCGTTTCACCTTTAAACTTTAGCCTACCGTGTAGATTAAAGCCTATTTGATCAATGTTGCTAGTTGCTTTCGTGTAAAGTTTGTAGTTCCTGTGTCAAAGTGAAAATTTCTTTGTCTGTAATGGTCGAGAAAATTGCACAATGCAATTGGGATGTTTTGTAGCTCGTGTATTTTGCTACTTTCGCAATTATGTATTATGTTCGAAGAAGAAAATTAAAAGAAAAGATCAACCGGACAGATGATGATAGTGAAGACAGTGAATTACACCGAGATTTATGATGTATTAGCAAGCAAAAAAATATACCGAAGAAATTATTTGGAAGGGTCGATGATGTAAAGTTTTGTAAAGTGGCCGATATCACCACTTATTTGTAAAACTATGTAAAGTTTTAGGGATGTAAGGGAAGTTGACCGTTATGGGACGTCAACTTAGGTTGTCATTGTCATGTCTATGATCGAGACGTTTGTTTATATGTTCGAGTCTTCATCATGGGACGGTTGGGGAAAAGTTACTAGCAACCGCACCTTATTTGTTGGCTTTAATCTATTTGTTTTGTGATTTTTATTTAACAACCATTTTACTTTCCTTTCCTGATAAGTAACCTTAGGATCCACTAGAATGAGGATGTGTTTAAGCGTGTGTGTCTATCCTGTGGATTCGGGTGTGTATACATGTCTTAGCTGCTTTGTTGGACGACAAACTTTGGTGAAAGTCAGAAGCTCCACACCCTATATCATTCTTTATCCTTATAAGAATGATCAAACCTAAGCCTTCTGATAAATACCCAATTTACCTTTTGACTTTTTACTCCTTAGCTTTAGAGGTGGAGATGTGTATCCTTGCCAAGCCTATGATATGAAGCTAATCACGACTGAGCTTATCACCGTACCAAAAATGATACACCCTAGATTAGTTGAGTGATCTAAGTGATTTTCATTTCAATATTTTGTGAGGAGCTTGGTTTTGTACAGGTGATTTGGAACGAAGAAAGTGCTTAACGAAAAAGTCCTTAACCTCGGTTGGGATACATTTTCAAAATCTTTCTAAAGTCTACTTGAGGACAAGTAGGATTCAAGTGGGGGATATTTGATATTATCAAATAACGTCACATTTTACTATCATTTATCTCATATGTTTTACCCACTTTTGTTTAATTATTGCAAGATATTGGTACTTAGTTGCTTAAAGTTTGATATTGCAGTAATTATGAAGTCAATTGTGAAGAAGAAGCAAAAAGGCGCAATTCTGGAGCTTAAACGAAGACATTTGAAGAAAGTATCAAAACTGCATCAATACGCCGTATCCAATAAGGAAGATACGGCGTATCTGCGCCAGCTCATCACAAGAACGCGTATTAAATCAATTCCCAATCCAGCGTATCCACTACTTCTCAATACGCCGTATGCACAGCTGTTTCATTAGTCAAAGATACGCATTAATTATGAATGATGGTAATTATCTTAATTGATTTGATCTTATCGCGGACTTCAAGGGAAATTAACCCTATACGCCGTATCCACTTCTCTCGATACGGCGTATCCAGGGATTTTCAGACACTATAAATACAAGACTCAAAAACGAGTTTCAGTGTGCAAAAACATATTCTCTACATAACATACTTCTGAAGACGAATTTCTCAAGCCAAGAAGAGCAGCCAAGGTCGAGCACCAAACCTAATTCCATAGAAGACATCGTGTAATTCTTACTTTCTTAATCATTCGATTTTCTTAATTGTTTGATCACGTTTGTAATAATGACAATGATTGTGGGCTAATACCCTCGGGTATTAGCCATGTTAATGAAGATTATAATGTTTGGTTTGATTTAATCTGGCTTTGCTTAATTTATCGTTGTTGTTTAATTATGTTTAGCACCTTATACTTGTTTATGTGCTTGTACATGCGACCTATCATTCAACTGGGTCTAGGGAGACTTAACCAGTAACCTAGATGCTGGGATAGCTCTCTATGTTATGTTTTATATGCCCGGACCAATAGGATCACAAATGACACCTTGTATTTACCTTTTGATTATGAGCTTAGTTGGACCGGCAGGTGACCCGATAATTGTTCAATCAGTATTGTTCTTAGTTAATTGGTAATTGATTTTGGTGGTGGACTACCGGTGTATGATTCAACATCAAGCAATAAGTGGGTAAAGTCCCGATGGACTAGGGTCTTAACAGGATCACCACTGCTTTAATTTCGTATGATAGATTATAATTAGACTATAGGATGCTATATGCGGATGCGTTAATCGTGACAGGATTGTTCGTGTCTAGGTCTTAGGAAGAAGTACCACCTGAGTCTTAAGAATGATATACCGCTTCGAGATAAGCAAACCATTGCACTAATTAATCAAACCTGTATTTAATTTGATTTAATATGGTTAACACAGTTTTCTATTATTTGGCTCGTACCGCTCTCTTGCTTTGTGTTATTTGCTTTAGTTTATTTTGTGCTTAGAATTGTTATTTGTCACCATAAACCTGTGCCAGTCTCTCAGGCTGAAAACCCCCTATCGTTAGATAATCGTATATAGCATAGGTTTAACCAGTAAATAGACTAATCTAGAATAGAATAAATACTAATTGGATAATTGGTTAACTCTCACTCTTAGTGTTCGACACCCTACTTACCGCGAAGCTACATCTTGACCGGGTACTCTGCCCGTTAAAGTGTTGTCTTTAGGTTAGTCGGCTAAATATAAATGTAAAACTTTGATAACTAAAATTAACACCTACACGACATACACATCAATGCTCATCAACAACAATGCCGTAATTTACCCACGGAAACTTGTCAGTTGCTTTGGTCGAACACCATTCCTTAAAAAGGATTTCATACACGTCGGGACTGTAACCTTCGTAGGGTTGCTTTTACAATTTCTTCGAAGGACTTGAAAGTAATAGACGTATACTGAATATGTGAAACAACTGGTATTATTGATACAAATAAACATTTACCTCTTTAAAAGGTTGAAGTGTCTGTTGAGAACAATCATGCTCAGACAGCGCCGTAAGTGAAAATTCAATGGGATTCAAGTTGTTAAACCTCTTTCGCTTCTTCTTCACTTGTGGAGTTGTTGGTCTTTGCTGCATATACAGTAATTGATTAAAAATACCGGGTTTCTTAATCCTCCCAATATTTTTAAAAACTTTACCTAAGACAGGTTTACCATCGCCTTTTACAACATTAACCTCTAATGCCTTGATCATTTATAACTAAAACATGTAAAATTCATATACGGACACTTCACACACTATGTATTATCTTACATTAATCTAACCAAAAAGTTCAATAATTATACACTTACAGATTTGTTTTCAAACTTTGTTACATCTGCGATGAGCTTATCAAGATTCATATTTCCATCCTGTGATAGACGTATACATAAGAAAATTAATTCTTAATATACACGAAATTACAAACAAAATATATAGAAAAAAGCAACTAATTATTTTACCTTTAACAATGTATCAAAATTACTATTTTCATTAGCTATTTTTTTTATCTTCCCCCTTTAAACCCATCTTTTCAGTATGCTATACAAAGGGCAAACACAATATAAGATATAAATAAGCCCTTTAATAAACAAGTTTCATCCCCATTTAGGGTAAAGCATTCACAAATTACATAAACAAAAATAATTTCACCTCAGAACATTTGGCAGTCTCTTTCTGAGGTTCTTCATACAAACTAATTGTCAATTCGCCATTTTGAGATGGGTCGTTCTCAAAATCCATGTAGTCGTCATCTGTGTCATTGGTATCCTACAACAAAATTATTGTCAGTAAAGTAACAGAATTACATAAACGTTTTAAATTAGTAAATAACATAACTTACTTGAGCTGGTTCAACACATTTGTCGGCTTTCGGACTATCATAAAAAGGGAAAGGAGGACTAACAAAAGCACATGCATTAACTAAATGTTCCATTGTAGAAGGCTGTGTATCTATAAACGTGAAGCGCTTTGGCTCTGAATTTTCTTTATGGACAACCGGGCAATCCACCAAGTTCATATCACAACTATCAATGACAACACGTAATACTATAACATCTTTCTCAACTAACGGGCATTCAACCAAGTTTGTCTCGCAATTAACAACTTCAGCTTCTACTACTTCAGCATGCTTGGGTACAGATTCTAATGTTGTTGTTAATGTATCTATAACCTTCGACTTTAATTGATCAACCATTCCCTCCATCTCCGGTCTAAACATCCAATAGTTGTTTACTAGTTAAATCAACTGTATCATTATTTTGGGTTATAGTATTCCATTTATATGAAGAACCCACATTTCCTAAAACATGTGGCGTTCTTTACAAAGGTCAACCTGATTTATAAACGTGTCGACTTGAACAGGGGTTTTTGAGCAGCTTGGTTTTTTGGTTTGTTCCACCATATGTAAATCCTCTTGTACACATTAACATAATCAACAACCTTTGAATCACATCTTTGAAAATTTAATACATTTTGGTTTAACAGATTGATAAAAGGGTAGCATCTTCTCCTTTAAAGTAATACTGAATACGAACCCTCCAATCTGCTTCAGCTCTCCTACTAGTTGGAAGCAGGGACTAAATTTGGAATAGAATCCTAAGTAAATAAACCATCAAACAATACTCATCCATTTACGTTTATATGGTGAAGAGAAATGTTTATAAGTGAAAAGAAGCAAAAACAATTACTGCTCCAAAACTAAAGGTTATTATCTGTTTTTGAAAATGGTTAAAGTTGGACAAAGCTAGGCCACGAGGAATGAATCTGTTGTTTGGGCCACCCACCATTATGTGCTTTAGGATATACTTTCCAAAATCTATCTACAAAAACAATACAATGCGATTATTACTTAAACTATTGGATATTTCTAATACAATAAACACAAGTGTACATCAAATTACCTTTTGAGCACAAACAAAATAACTATTCAGATTGTATTTGTAGTCATCTTCATTTTGGGTCTTTCTTTTCAGCATGAATTTTAACACATTCAAAGTCCTTTTATAAAAGTATCGCACATGTACTCTCCACATGACTAATGAATTTTCAAGCAAAAAAAATCTTCTGCTAAGGTCATATATATGAGAGGAACATGCAAATTTCTTCAAGGTCCTATAAACACTATCTCTATACACAAACAAAAGACTAACCCTTAATGCATCTTAATCATCACAATGATCATCAAGTTTCTCCATTATCTATATTTGGCCAAAGCCTCTTTTCACCTTTACGTGCTTTCGTTGCTTTTTTCTTTTTCCCGAAACAATCGAACACGGAATCCGATCTTATCACTAATCATATTCAGATAGACTCACCACATCTTAAACCAGTCATAAACAAATCTTCTCGACAAAGTGAGATAATGATTAGAAATTTTAAAAATGAATTAGGAGGGCAATGAAATCTTTAACATTGGAACATGATGTTGAATGACATAATTTTTCATATGATTGTCGTTTGAAAGTCTTTAAGATTTAACCATGGCCCAAAAAACACTATCCTCTATACATTTATAACGATTTCAGGAAAGGTTGCAACTTACTTTTAATTTTTTGAAGTTACTGACGCTTTGAACCGAACACTATTCTTTTTTTTTTGCATCGAAAAAATCTCATGTGTTTTATCATACACCTTTTTGTGGTATAAATTTTTTGGCCAGTTAAATTTGTCGGGGGGATTACTATTCAGATGTGGTTGAATCGTTCTTGGTTACAATTAGTTTTGGGGTGTTTGGGGTTTCTGTGAGTTTTTGGGGCTACAGGTTTTGGAGGTTAGGACCGATTTGTGTATGTAGTTTTGTGGTTAAAATTTTTTGGTAAATAATTTAAATTGTTTAAAAATAAAGGTAAAAAATTAAAATTCAAACATCGATATAATAAGTTAACAATTAATACCACTATTACATACTATGTCGCAATTATAAAAAATAACTTTTATTTTAAAAACTTTTTAATAAAAATATTACTAAAGTACCTAGTGCATAAAAAAAAAAGTTTAAAGTCGCATAAAAAAGGTACTTTTCACATGGTTTTTTCTACTTACAAAAAGGTACTTTCAATTTATCAATCCAAAAAGGTACAATTTGTCATTTGTTAATCAAGTTGCATATGTCGCAATAAGCTAGCTATGAGTCGCTTGAGGGCATTTGGGTAACCATAGTTTCAAATTTGACTATTCTTTGAATTCAACCCAATGAGGGACAGGGCTTAAAAATAATATGGCCATTCCCTAAGTTAATCTGTTTTAATAGTTTTATTGGACACTGTCATTACACTTAATTCTTTGACACCTAATAGTTATGTAAACAATTAGAGCTAATATTTCAAGTCACAATAAGCTGTTTGATACATCAAGACACATTGTGAAGCCAAAAATGTTGTGTACAACAAAAAATTATGGGTAATAAATTGCAAATTATTCTTTATGTTATCGATTTTTCGCAAAATTGCCCGCCTTGATATCAAACTTAATTCCATTTGTATCCTTCTAGCTTACGTGGCAATGAAAACGCCCACAAACAAAATGCAACGAACATGACTAATATACCCTTGTCTTGTTGTTTACATCGAAGAACACCACCAACTCACCCACAAGATACACCACCACACAGCCACCAACATAGTAACACCTCCCTTTTTGTTGTAAGCTTGAGCTCTAAAATACATGAGAGAGTTGATAAGTGGTATGTCTTTGCCAAGTTGTTAGTCGGTTCCTCAAATTCCTCCCTTTAAACATCCATCGCTACATTTATTTCTCTCTCATTTTTTTTGTTTTTATTATTCAACAAATTGAATGATAAAATGCTTATAATTCATTTATACGAACTCTTTATATCTAACTTTCATTATAGATTAACCCAGTTGCTTCATGACCAATATAAAATGTCCCTTCCCCCACCTCACATGGGCTTCTGTTTTGTCTTTCTCTTTTTCATGTTCTGTTAACCTCATCTCTTCATTTTCATTAATCTTTAATGGGTTTAAGGCTTAACTCTGATATATAACTGTTTAACGGAGTACTGACATCTCTCCCAGTGGCATTCATCAAGCTCACTAAAACACCAGTTCTCGCTTGGGGAACAAAATATAAACGGCATGGGATGGGTTTTTCACGAATCCTTCCGTGTCAAGACCCGTGTCATATAAACTCTGATTATCTTTCTTACCACGGTTTACATTGGGCCAAGTATGCATTGTTGACCTGGCTTTTTGTGAGTTGGAACTATAATTCTTAGCCAATATCGAAGGTCTTGTTTACTCTCATTGCGGTTTTTTGGTTTCTCTGTTGTTTGGCTTAGAAAACAAGCTGAAACGATGACAAAACATGATGCCTTACCTTTGCCTGGAAACATGATATCATGATAGAAGGACTCGTGTTGAACCTTCTAACGGTTCCTTATTGAAATACTTTGTGTTCTGTCTTGAGTGTTTTTATTTTATTCCTTAAGTACGTATCATTTGGCGCCAAGCTTACTACACTAATGGGTACGTGGTGGTGTTCTTGCGGGTGGTGGTGTTCTTTGTTTTAGTGCTCAAGCTGATTCCGTCGCTTATTATCTCTCTAATGTTTTAGTTATCATAGCTTACCAACATATAGGATGTGGTGGTGTTCTTGTGGGTGGTGGGAGTTCTTGGTTTTCAAAAGAAACATCCAATAGTGGGGAAGAAGACGAGGGATATACCTCAATCTTCCCCATGAATTCTACATGCTCCATGCAAAGATCCCCATTCATTCTCATCTTGCTTCCTTTCTAAACACATTTATCATCTCTACTGCTCATCCTATTAAGCCCAGCCGCAACTCAAAAGATCAACCGTACATGCACAGTGGGTTTTGGTTCGTACTATACTTTCTGCTTTCATTTTCTTGAAGTTCTTATATCTTGTATAACTAATATTCCTGGGACAATGATGGAAAAAGCTTCTATGTAAGCAATTGAGTAACCGTTTCAACAATGAACATCTTCATGGATTAATAACAGATTGATTGCAGTATCAAGTTCTCTAGGCATTCATATCATAATGTTTTGTGTTCACGAGGCTGTATCCTTGACGAATATTTGATCAAACACTTTTTAGCAATATCCATAAGTCCTTATTTGGTGTAAGTTCCAAAATGGGATTTGGAACAATGAGAAGTTTCACTAAAGATCATAAATACTAACACATTGAACATCTTTCTTTCGTGTTTTCTGCCTTATATTTGCTCAGCCAAAAGTGCTCCGCATATGGATCAGAGTTCGCTGGGGTACTAGCTTATTTAACTAATGACATGAAAAGAGCCAGAAATCAAGAGATGTGTTTGTTCCGATAATAGACTCATTTGTTTGTGGTATATGAAACTCTATCTATACATATGAATAATCATCGAACACTTTCCGAGTTTCAGTGCAAGTTCTATATGTCCACATTTTGCATACATGTCTATAAGTGCATTAGAGACAAATAGCTGAAAAGAATAACTAACCCACAGGAGACATAGAAAGCATTGGAAATGAAGTATGACACATAGGTTTTAGATCACGACATGATTCAGGTCAAAGCTGAGTTTTTTCTTAACTCGGTCAAACTTGATTCCGCAGTTGACTTTTATGTTGGGGAGAGACTTGGACTTTTGTTTGCCAGGAGTTCAGGATCTAGGATTTGGAATAATCATTTTGTGAATGAATTTGCGCGAATGCCTGTATCCAATTTGAGTAATGATGAGGATGGATTGGGCAGGAAAGTTATTGGAGAAGAAGGGTGTTAAGTTACAAAGGGTCAATGAGGCAAGGTTTGGTGTTGAAATTGACACGAGTGACGATAATGGAACCTCAGTGAAGAATGACACGAAGTTTGTATTTTGGTCTTCTAATATGGGTTCGGGTTTAGTTCAAAGTAGACTCAAAAGATTGGGTTTGTGGATTATAGATGCCGAATCCCTTTGTACGGCTGTAATCTGTCACCCATCATAGCATTTTTTTGTAAAATCCGAAATTATACTGATTTATCCAATTTTGTAAGCATTATCAGAAGCAACCTCTTGAGAAAGATGATATCTCAGGTGTTTAATGATATATTAGTAAGTTTTAGAAGCTAAAAAGATCGTATGTGATGCTGCTTCATCGAGTATCAAACCATAGTAAGTTAAGGTAGGGTGTGTGTTTTAAGCTACGATGATTATGTGATCTTATATAGCTAGAATTAAGTAATTAACTGTAAGAAACTGAAGTTTTCTTCTGAATGTGTGTTTTTATCACTGTTACACATGCCACTAAACCAAATAGTCTTTCTGCCTTGGCCCTTTTTAGCTTGTTGAATGCAACTGTAACCAAGGTTCTTTTTCACTCGCCTTAACTTCATCAACTCTCTGATCTTATAAGCTTCAGACCACTTTCCTGCTTCTTCATACATATTCGAATGCAATGTGTAGTAACCCGAATGACCTGGTTTTAGCTTGAAAAGATGCTTAGTCGCCCAGTGACCCAACTCGATCTTCCCATGCTCCCAAGAGATCCCCTTACATTCGCATCTGGTTCCGTTTCTAACGCTTTTATAATCTCTACTGCCTCATCCATTAGCTCATCTCGACCCAAAAGATCAACTATACAAGCATAGTGGTTTTGGTTGGTGCTATACTTTCTGCTTTCATTTCTACAAACTATCTTATACCTATATCAACTAATCATCCATGACTACGAATGGATAAAACTATTATATAAGTAATCCAGTAACGTTTCACATGACATCTTTCATGGCTTCTTAATTGCAGTGTTGAGTTCGCCCCACATCCAGGGACGAAGCCAAGAATTCGTATTAAGGGGGGCTTAAAATATTTTTTTCCGATAGTAACGTACAACTTCATGTTTTAAAAGCTGGATTGAATTTTATATCGTTCGGCATACTGGTTCAATGATATTTTATCGGTAGTAACATACAATTACTTGGTTAGTTGAGAAAATGAAAAAAATTGGGAAACGTTGGCGTAAATGATAGTGAAGATTGAAAATTAAAGTAGATAAAAGTGTCTTGTTTACTAGATATAAGCCATCAGAAAAGTGTCAGTTCTGAAATTTACAATGTCATGAACGAGCGGTTGAAAATACCCCTCGTAAATAAATGACAACTCTATAGTAGATATAAACTCCAAACTACAAGTTCACAAAAACATTACTCAGCAAACACACACAATTACCTTTAAATTAGAAATACTTGAGATAAAGTTTCAGGAACAATCTCAGCTTATAATGGTTATTTTATTTCTTGCTTTTATCATCATCCATTTGTTACAGATACCGTTAAACCATGGATATGGATCCTAACTCGTTCCATATAGTTTAACATTATGTTTCTCGTTATAGAAATAATTCAGATTTACCAAATGAATTGCTGGAATGCATACATGCTGGAATGTCTTACTTTGTAATTGATTGCTACGTCAGCAATTTATACTTGATACTTGACCTTTTTTTATGTTTAAAACTAGGTAACTGTAGTCAAACACTTTTATTTTCCTTATTACATATTTTTCCACCTCGAAAAAATCGACCATCTGTAGTTTGCTGATTGGGTTTTTATAAATAAAACAATAAAAATACACACCTTATAAAACACTAACGTTTCTCAAATTATAAACTAACTAATCTTAACCCCCAATAATAAACCCTACATGCCCAACTTCTCAATTCCGTTGATTATAACTTCAATTGACTACTGGTAACAGGTTTTTATAGGATTTATCATCTTTAATTGTATCAACATTGTATGTTTTTAAAATAAACAAAGCCCTAATAATGTTTTTTAAAACACCTAATTTTTGCAGATTCCTATACAAGAGGTTATGTTCTGTGGTGGATTTGTACCACACGATGGTTTATTTGCGTCTAATCCTATTAAGTATCTTGTTTGGGGAACAACGGAGTTTATTAAGGATATCAACTTCGAAGGAGGCATACATATGATTAACTGTTTTTTCCTTGTTATTCGTAGATTTACTATAAAGCCCATAAGTTTTTTTCTATGTACTCGATGGAGTACAATGAATATAGGTTTTGAGACAATTGTGAAGGAATGAGCAGTTAAATTGATGTTTGTCCAAGCCTTATTTGAGAATGATTATCACCTAGATATGTATACTGAGCATCAAGGGTATGATGTCCTACAGATGATTAATGATGATAGACACTGTGAGGACAAAAGTGATAGTGATTTTGAAGAATGATAAAAGGGTGATAATCTAGAGATTTAACGATATAGTAGACTTTTTTCAAACTGAGGTGAGGAGAAATGTTTGACAATCCAAAGTTGATATAATAGAAGATCCTTGGTTGAAACCGCTAGTGTGTAAGGGTAGGTTTGTAGGTGAAATGAAGGATCCTATCCCTGGTCTCAAGGGTAGGTTCTTTGTAGAACAAAATGACCCTGATGAAAACTTTGTTAGACCTAATTATAAGGAGCATAAGGATTTCCAATACCCATTGTTTTGATCCGGACAACACTATAACCCATGGGTAATGAGTTAACCGTTTTTTAGGGAATGAAATTAAAATCTCCTTCTCAACTAAAGCAATGGCCCTTAGCTAACTAGGTGGCACACATGTTACCAGTTATGGTAATATATGCAAAATGACTCTTATAATATCGTTGGTTAAAATGTGGAAGGGATTTTAGAGTGTGCTAGGTATGTGTGCATGAAAAGAGAGGTAAAAAAAAAACAAGTTCCAAATAGATGATTCTTTTAGATAAGGGGTCTGCTAAAAACAGGCTGAAGTGTCTTCTCATAAGGGCAAAGGAAACTAGGGTGGAAGACAGAAGTAAACCAAGTAAAGTAAAGTCAACAACCACATGAAAGATGGCGAAAAAAAAACAAGAAGAGAATAAACATACATAAGAAATGCAGTGACTGCCCAATTTAGGCTATGAGCTAGTAGGATGAGCACTCTTGCTGCGAAATCCATTCAAAAACAAGACCGCTTTATCCTGACCAAAGTGTTGAAGAAATACACCCAAGGACATTGGTCACTTATTAGGTGGATAAAGCCAGAAGCATTATGCAAGGGAAGATCATTGACATCCATTTGAGTATCTTACAATAAAGCAGAATTCTATAAAGGTCAAAAGTTCTGATTAATGTCATTTTAGGCGACATGTAAAAAGGCCAAACAGGCTGCTTATTTATCACGTGTAGGGGGAGTTTTAATAGACATTTACATAAAATATGGCAATATACAGACAAGAGCTGTTTTGGATTCTAATCCTAGATCAACATGTCCACAAGTTATTTGGAAGAAAAGTATGGATGGTTTAACAGTATTTCAAGAGGATTTTATGTTTGTATTTTTTTTGGAATTAAAAGCTGGTTAGGCGAGAAAGTGTTTGTTAGGAAAGGTCCCCATAGGTTTAGGATGGGTGTTTTGTCCTTACTCACAAACCTCAAGGGTCAGTTTGCTGACTGCAATGGGAAAGAAGCAAATAATCAAATGTCCTTAATTGCTTGGTCCGTGGTTGGAGTAGAGAACGAAAATCACTATCACATATGGTTTTTAATCCTTGTTATCCATCAGATTATCTAAACTTTAATTGATGGAGCTGGACCTAACATGTTATATCAGATGGCCATAAGTAATGTTAATAGATCCTAAATTTAATATGGTTTTAATGTTTAGTTTTATCAATCTTATTATTAATAATAAAATGTATTTTTTGTTTAGGGACTGATTAGACGCTTGAGAAATTATGGTTTGCCTGAAGCAGAGCATAGACATGTACTAGACGACATCTATGCAAACTTCAAGAAAAATGGAGTTTGATTGCAATAACAAAAGATTATTTTAGAAAGCAGCACTAGCAGTATGAATGAGTCTTTGTTTGAAAGTTATGGAAGAAATCGAAAAGCATTAGTGAAAATGCTAACACTTATGGTTGGTTGAACAAGACCCCAAACCACCTGGTGGTAGAGGCATACTTTTGAATTGGATAATCATATTTGTTGAGATTGAAAAGTGGGGATTATCTAAGAGTTTTCAACTCAAAAATCTCATCAGCAGAGAGGGAAACCAATTATAACAATGTTGAAGATATCAGAGTTTATATAATGCATTAGAGGGTTTGGTTATTTTAAACAAAACTGCTATGGAGCTCAATGATACATATCACAAACGAAACCTTTCGCTAGAAGACAATTAGATTCATACAATCACACAAAGGTAAATATTCAATTAACTGCATATGTCATATCTTATTTATGAACAAATACCCAACACCCAATTATATAATATTGCTATGAAAATGGGTGGTGTATGCAAAGTGGGTATTCAAGGAAGTAGAAGTGAGAAGACAAGAAGTAAGCTTTTTGGTGTCAATATACATCTTAAGAAGTGTGGTCCCTGCAAATTTGGGAATTTAACAGGGTTACCACCCTGTGTAGCATGCTGAGGCTGGTAATATCCCAGTTTGAAGAAGGACCCTGAGTTAGGAGTAACTGAATGGTTTTTTACCAAAGGAACAAGTGGTTTGAGTCATGATCAGTATTCCATGTAGCCAGTAACTTGGTACCTAAAGTTGTGGAAGAAAACAGAATTAACCAAAACCCTATTGGCACCAGGAGAAAGGAAATTACCAGGTAGACCTAGAAAAGAAGGCTTAGCATCCTCAGAGTTTGAGCATGAAATATAGTAGGGTTGGCAAGGGTGATGCATTGTCATAAGGTGCTAAGGGCAACAGGCAAACACATTTAAATGCACTAATGCACCTAAGCCCGTGAAAATTTCACAATCAAAATCCCTACTGATGAAGAAAAGATACCATGGTATCTAATGATGTAAAAGGAGAGAGATCAAATATCAACAAGCAGTCCAACTGTTTGAAGAAAATACCAAATTAACATAAAAGCTTCCAGTTTACCACAATCTACTCTGGTAACAAAACGGAAAGAGCCTCCTGTAAAAATAAGAAATCAATTCAAGTAAATAACTAGAGGTAGCAAGAGTAACCTTACACAACCAGATGTACTTGATAACTCACTATAAGATAACTTTGTGTAAGTATTACAATCTACCTAACTTGTTGATTCATTATATAGCATGCTGAAATTTAGGGCCAACGAAGCATTTTGCAGATATGGTAAGAAAAGATGCTGAAAACAAAGCTAAGGATGAAGAAATGTGGAGACAGACCTATGAAGAAGAAAAACATTGGGAAGACTATGCATCTGAATTCAAAGACTGGGATTTTAAAGAGGAAGAAGAAAAATAGAAATGGTAAATTATGTTGTACATGGAATGATGAAACACATAATCGGGAGACAGAAACCAGTGAATCCCCAGCTGAACAAACTCATGTCATATGCATCTGCATCAAGTGCAACCTGTTGATGAACAACCAGACACATCACAAGATCCGAAGCATATAGAAGGCTAGATCAATAGCAACCTGTGATCAGTATCTCAGAACCTCAAGATCTAAAAAATAAGGCTAACAAAAGAAAAAAAAAGGCAGATATCAAACAGCCATTACCTTTTAGGATCTACCACAAAAACAGAGGGAGATAAAAAAGGATTGCAAAGCTCCAGGCCAAAAAGTTCAAATTTGATGCAAATGGCTACAGGGTTCTACTCCTAGAGAAAGCTTAGTGTCAGTTATTGACAGTTGTTATGGATGGAAATGTTAACACTAGGAATTGAATGAAATATTATGAAGACTGTTTATTATAGGTTTAATAGATACTGCGAAGGGTTTGTGAGACCTTTGAAACAATTATATTTTGAAGTGTATAAGGAATATGTGGATTGGTTGCCTTATGCCATAGGATGCACCAATTTTTGACCTTATAACATGGAATTAAAACCTTAAATATATGCAAAACCTCTTTATATTTTTTATTTATTTAATGTGGTCCCTAGTAATTTTAATATCTTTGTCTGCAATGGGTTAAAAGGTAGCATAAGCATTAGTCAATAATGTTGAGGGACTGAATCAAAAAAAATGGGTGTCCATTGTCTCAATTAAATAAATATGTATCTGGCATATTTAGACAAGCGTTCTGCAATAATATATAAAGTTGTTATCTGCATATTTATAATACTGAGTGGAAATAAGTGGAAATGACAAAGCATAATGGGACACACACATTCCTTGTATGGACTGCATATTTTATGATCATGATATACTTTGGATATAAGATGATTATCTGGTAATCATCAGTACCAATCTATTTGTGTCTAAATACAATACACTGAAAAACAATTGATGTGAATGACCAAGAAAGAACAGAAACAATAATTGATAAAACAACACCAATCGAAGGCAAAACCACAAATTCAAACAAAATCTTACATTACTTTTTATATAACCAATCCATACACCAAAACAAGAAGTTTTTTAGAAATACTAAACAGTACACTAAAACAACAATACAATACTCATATTTCATAACAATGAAATTGGAGTCAAAACGTAAACAAATCCACAGACAAATCCAAACTTTCTCACAAAAAGAATGTCTTCTTCTTAGCTTGTTAATTTATCTCTTATCCAAAATCTGCCTTTTTGTACCCATGTTTATGCTTGCAATCTCAGTCTCGATGTTCAATTTGATAAACAAAACAAACTCATTCCGGAAGAATTCAATTCTCTCTTTGTGCAGATAACTGTCCCAAGAAGTGCACCCTTTGTTCTATGATTCAAAGTTAAATACAACACTAAATAGCTTAAATTTTAGTACCACTCCAATTGGGTATGCCAGGATAAACCAATAGAAATAGTTGCAATGTGGCATACCATGATTCTAACAAATAATAATTTTGTCTTAGAAATATGATCAAACACACCAACATATTAATAAGATAAATTCCTAACTAAAAAATAAAATATAGTTACTTAACAGTTAAATTACCGACAATAAGGAACCTTCTACATGGATGCGGTTATTCCCAAGGCAACTAGACGAGCTAGTGGTTTTTCCACATTGACAATGTGTTGGAGGCGCCACCTCGTAATTTGCTTGAAAAGTTGACATGGTTAATGATGTTGGGGGGGGGGGGTTAGGGTTGTGTGGATTGAAGCAACAATGAAATAATTTTAGGGGGATGATATATGTACCCCCCTAAATCACCATTTGTACCCCCTCGGGTTTTTTCTGGTTTTTTTTTTGTATTTTATTTTTTTTGTATTTTTATAATTTTGTATATGTTATAAAACTGTGACACGGAAAAAACGGAACGAAAAATATAAAGTTTAACAGGTCAAAAGTAAGAAACTGTCAAAAATTACGGAACAGAAACTGATAAAAAACTGCGTTGCACTGTAAAAGGGGGGTACAAAAAGAATCTTTTGTACCCTTTTGGTACTTTTTGATGGGCCAGGGGGGATACCAATAGTAGCACCCATAATTTTATTGTTATTTCATTCAAGTACTGACATTCACATTTACTATATATGTTACTTTATTTTTTTTATATTCACAATATCTTTTCTCTTTCTATCCTTTCTTATCTTCTTCCTCATGGCTCATACTCACCTTCCATTTTCAAGATCTATATTACTCATGTTTTTCTTTTCTAAATCCAATGTAACACGAATTTATCCCAAGATACAAGGTAGGCTAGTTGGTCGGTTAGGGGGGCCGAGCACCCTCCAGCCCCCCTACTGGCTCCGTCAATGCCCACATCCCATACCACATAGTGATTGTGTTCCACCGTCAATGCCCACATCCCATACCACATAGTGATTGTGTTCCACGAGGCTGTATCCTTGTCGGCTACAATGCTCTTTATTTTTTGTTTATCCGCAGCTATGGTTATGATTGTTGCTGGTGCTTTCAGCAAGCATGATCTCTCCCGAAATGCTTTTGTTATGTTTTGCTGCTGGGCTCTTAGCACTGCTACTTTTGCTTCGCCATCTCTGATGGAGATACAGTCTCTACTGTCTCTGTCTCTGATATCTCTATCAGAGACGGCAAAGCAAAAGTAGCACCGATAAGAACCCAATAGCAAAACATAACAAAGGAGAGATCATGCAGCAACGATCATAACCATAGCTGCCGATAAACAAAAAATAAAGAGCATTAGAACGATTATAGAGCCAACCAAAGAGTGATGTAAGTATCATCAAAAGAAATGAATCAATGCTATCATTTTGTTAATCTTAGGTGGTCCTCCTTGCAAATCCTTAAAAACAAAAACACACGTTAATATATATAACTGGTTTAAACGATAAAACACAAATAAACGTAAATTAAATTGTAGGGTGTTGAAGCAAATTTCTGCCGGGTTGGTCTTGACGCCTCTCGGATATCATTCGTCGTCATCCCGAGCATAGAATTAAGCTATCAATCAAGAAAAAACTCGTTAGAAGGGGTCCCGAGGCTGAAGCCTCGGGAACCACCCTCCGACGGTCAAGTTACTGCCTTCATCATAAAGGATTTATAATGTATGATATGGTAATATGTGATGCAGGGAAGAGATGATATGTGATGCATTATAGAGAGAGAAAGTAAAGAGGTAGAGAGAGAACATAACCCTAGAATGAGAAAAGGATGATTATATAAGCATAATACTTTCAGTTCAAACCCTAAAGATTAAATAACCAAACATACACAAACACCAAACTGTTAGAAATAAGTGCAGAAATGCCCCCTGCACTTTTAATCAACCATGAGACCGCATAAAGTAGCCAATATTTTCAAGGCCCCGTTATCCCTTGGTCTATTAGTCGGATCGGGTTTATCAAACCACATACGTCAACATAGGGCTGGTCATATCATTCACTATCAATTAGTACATTTTTGTCAAATTAAAAAAGTATGGGTTTTTTTTGGGGGGTAAAAGGGATTAGCCCGGTAAAATAATTCTGGGTTTTGTTACTGGTGAAATTTAGTATGTGGGTTTTCTTTATTTACTGTTAATGATTTGATCTTGATCTATTAGTTAAAATTAGGGTTTTGGGTTTGCTTACTTAAAGTTGATTGCTTTATGAAGAGTTAGTGAAATTGGAGATTTGGATTTGGTAGTTTAAAGTTAGTTAATTTCATGTTGATCAAGTTTTAATGACACCAAAGAGAAGCTTTTATCCTATCTTTCTGATAGTATCTCTTTCGGCTCTATTTGTTTTCTCCGTTTATCGTTCTTTGTAGATTTCGCTTTCGTCATCACCTCCCATTACTCATTTCCCACTCCCAATCCAAAAGTCGCCCACTTTGCAAAACTGCCTAAGTTTTACGTTTACTATCAAGTTACTAACTTACGACTGCGTTGGTTCAATAACACCGTGTGCTTGAAGTCTTATATCTGATGCTCTGTTTGATAACGAGAAGGTGTATTTGATATATTATATTTATTTATACATATTATATATTTATAATTTTTTATATTTTATATATATATATATATATATATATATATAAAGATCAAATAAAAAGACAAATATCCGTGAGAAGGATAAAAAGTTTTTTTTTAAAGTTCTTAAAAAATTCTGAAAAAATTCCACAACATCGTGCATGTTGGTGCATGAAAAAGTTGTGAAATAAGTTTTTCTAAAAGTGGATAGTTTTGCCGAAAAAAAAAATTATGAAAAAAATGTTTGTGCATCAAATCGCTTTTTTGTGCATCAAAAATTCGTTTTTTGTATCCAACTTATTTTGACTTTTTGCATCAAAATTGTATTGCGCATCAAAGTATAATAAGTTGAAAATTTTGTGCATTAATTTTTTTTTGTGCATTAAAAAAACGTATTAAAACTCAAAATTAGAAAAACTTCTTTTACAAAAGTTTTATGCACCAACATACTTGATTTTATGGAATTTTTTTAGAATTTTTCGAGAACTTTTTTTTAAAAACTTTCTTTTTTATCTTTCTCACGGATATTTGTCTTTTTATTTTAATCTTCCTCTATACACACACACACACACACACGCACACACACACATATATATATATGGGGACCGTTCTTTGCATAATCATTTTTTTGTACAGAACCTACAGAACCACTTTAAACCAATTAGAATTTAGTATCATTACTTTTTTTATTTAATTCAAAAGGGTATAATAGTCAAAACATATTTTGACTTTTTTTTGAATTTTTTACTTAAAAAAACGTTTTTTTAATCCTTTTAATTTTCGAAATTAATTTTTTTTATTTTATATATTTTTTTAGTATATATTGTTTTCAAAAGGAAAAAAAATGAGTGCATATATGTTTTTTTTTTAATATTGTAAATTCCATGTTTCTAGTGTACCTTTTTAACTTAATATGGTAATTACACATATGTTTCTTGTGCACATTCTTTAATCTTCAAAATTTATAACACAAAATATAGACAAAAATTGATATGAAATGAAATACATTTCAAATAAAAATAACAAACCAAAAACATAAATACATAAACAAGATTTGATATCAAATGAAATAAATTAGAAATATAAATCCAATTATATCTATGTTGTTTAAAAACATGTGTACACTCTTCAATTTTTCGTCCAATTCATTTGAACATATGTGTACGCCTTCTATGAACATATGTGCACGTTGCGCTTACTCATCAAATTCATTAAAACATAAGTGCACGCCTTCAAAAAAAAACATGTATGTTTCCGATGGCCACGTAAACTTCAATCAAAGGCGTATTAAATACACAATCCATGTTTCAAAACAAAAACTAAAAATTAAATATTTAATCATATAGTAACAACTAATACAATTTTAAACCATAACAATTAAAATAATATATATGCACGACAAAACACGTAACTGTAGTACATATGAATATTACATTATTAGGGACGACATGGCAACACACATCAAACGACAAGAATAGAACACGAACATTTTTTTTAATTTCCAATTAAACCCATATCATGTTTTGTTATGAAACAACAAGAATAAAAGACCAACATTTTTACATATCCAATTAAACTCATACGGAGTATAAACTAATCCATCAATTAGAAAAATTAGAAACAGTAAATATTTGAAGGAACCAAAATACTGATTTTTCATGATGTCTACACAATTGATTTATGCATGACCATATAATAAACCTTTTATAATAATTGATAGATATGAGATACCTTTTTGGATAAGGATAGAGGTGAAGTTCCCTCACAAGGATAAAGAAAACCGGGTCTCGCAGTAGGCCCCGGTTTTATCTATGTGAGAGAACTTTACCTCTAAAGTTCAAATGAACTTTAGAGGATCTTTTTCCTACCTTTTTTAGTTGTTTTCTCCCCGTGCTATTATTGTCTTGAAGAGGTGGCAGCGTTTGTGAGCCAATGAAAGAGACCAACTTATTTTTTATTTAGACCTAATTAACATTATTAAGTCCTAATTTAATGGGACAGTTTATAAATAAGGATGGTTGGATTTACATTACAAAGAGATATGGGTTATTGATGGAGGTTGGGGGCTGGGAGAAAAAGGGAGACGATCGAAATTACAAGATGGAGTATTTGCCCTAATTAATTAATGAGGAATGCTAGAACCAAAAACAAACTTTCACAAAAAGTTTTAAATTCTCTCTTACATTTAGAAAAAGGAAGTTACAGTATTTAAGAAGGTTTTTAAAAATAGTTTGAAAATATAATTAATGACTTGACCATAATACCCTTTTAACTTTTGTTTAATTGAAAATAAGTAGTATATATTTACAAGATGCCCTAAAAATACTAAACAGATGCCCTAACTGTGCGGCAACTCTTCTCGAAAAAATTAGGGCATCTGTTTAGTTTTTTTAGTGCATCTGTTTGGTTTTTTAGGTTTTCCAGCAAAATATGGTTTTCTTTAGAACCCATCTTTGCAGAACCATTTTTCTATTATATATATATATATATATAGACCGTTCTTTGCAGAACCATTTTTTTGTACAGAACCTACAAAACCACTTTTAGACCAATAGGAATTTAATATTAATAAATAATTTTATTTAAATAGAAAGGGTATAATAGTAAAATGCATTTTTATCTTCTTTTTAAATTTTCTTTATTAAAAAACGTTTTTTTAAACCTTAAAATTTTCAGAATTAAAAAAATAATTTTTTTTTTAGTTTTATATTTTTTTTCATCATACTTTTTTTACAGAAAAAACTAGTGCATATATGTTTTTTTTAATATTGTTAATTTCATATGTTTTTAGTGCAGATT
>BQNB010008109.1:0-91153 GCA_026074375.1 Tanacetum coccineum
TTGGAATTGGATGGCTGCTGGACGATAAGACTTGGTAATAGTCCTGGAAGGTCAAAGGTTAGGATAGAATAGGACTTGATTTGGCTTACAGCTATAAGCTATAAGCTGTCTGCATAAGCTCTATTTGAGCATATAATCCATGTTCAGCTAGGATTTCAGGTTTCATTTCCTTTTATTTTTCTGTCTTCAATAATATAGCTTAATTCTGTCTTTGCTTATTGCTTATTTAATTTGCTTATTGAGTGCTTATCTGTTGTTCAATGCTGCTTAATATTGGTTATTTACCTTATTTACTATCTGGTTGTTAAGTTTTAGTCATAAAACTCTTATTCAAAAAGCTTAAAATAAGAGTTGAGGAAATAAGGGGGTGTTTGACATAGCAGTACTAACTACAAGTTAGTACTGCTAGTGGCCATTTGGTCTTTATATTTTGGTTTTAATCTTTCATTTAAATCAGTTTATACTAGATTTAGAAGCTAGGTTAGAGTTAGGAGAGTTTTCATAAGTTAGATTAATAAAAATCCAAGTCTGTTAAGCCTCTTTTGCATAACCTAGTTTAATTGATTCTAGTAATTAACATGACCTTAATTTGCACTTAATTGAGTGGTTTAATGAGTGTTAAATTATGTTTTTAATCTGCATCAAAGGTTTTAAATGTTTGTTCCAGATAAGTGCAAACTGCATCACTCAGTTTTAAAACCAAACACCATTTTCAACAAAATTTTTCAGAGGGTAAAGTTATTCTTAGGTTTTGAAATTTAGTATACAAGTAGATCTAGGGTAGTGGTTAATCTATTTCAAATTAGTTTTCAAAAAGTAGCTTATTTTGATATCTGTTTTTAGCCTTAAAAGCCTGCATTGTTCATTTTCAAAAACACAAAAAAATTAAAAAAAATAAAGCTAAGTGTTCTTAGTGTATAAGCTGTTTTCAACAAGCCTTTTCATTAAGCTCCTGAATTTCAAAATGGTTTTAAAAAGTTGTTTTAAGTAGTATTTTAGGTGTACTTTTTAGGGTAATAAGCCAAAAGCCCATAAGGATCCTTTAGCTTATTTAAAAATAAGCTCAAAGGTGCCTTAAGGGGCTTTTGGTTAACATTTACAACCATAAGTGCTTATTCCTTTATTTTAGCTTATCTGCTTATTGTTATGGCTTATTTAGGTTTAGTTTAGCTTATTAGGTTAGTATAGGTCCAATTTAGCTTATTTGGTTTTGTCATTTACTTATTTGAGCTTATTTGCTTTCTAGTGTAAAATTTTAAGTGTTTTTAAGCTTTTTAGCTCTTCTGTCATTCTAGCTTATCAATTGTGCTTATTTTAGCTCTTATGTGCTTATTAGATATAGCTTTTAATCTGTTTTAGCCATGATTTAACTTTCCCTTCAGCAATATTTGTTCTTAAAAAGCCCAAACAGTTTGCATTTTATAGGTTTATTAGGATTTGCTTATTCTGTCTTCAACTGCTTATTTGAGGGCTTATTTTAGGTTTATAAAAAAAGTTGTTTTACAAAAGTTGCTTATTTTTAAGAGTTTTAAAAAGTTATAAAAAAATGGAAAAAATTAAAACACTTGAGAAAGTGGGAAGCCCCGGGTGAGCAAGGCTCGAACCCGGGACCTCTACCACCCTCACCAAGTAGTTTATCCCCCCACACACAACCATCATGCTACAAAAGCTCATCTGTTATACCTTTGCATTATCTATCTTTTATATACATTTTAGGCATATTAGTATAATAAGCTGTTTTAGCTTATTTCGCAGCTTATTCGATAAGCTGTGTTCCCGAGCTTATTTTTCCTAGATTCCTCTTAGTTCAAGCTACTTTCTATAATTTTTTCAGAATTTTTATAATTAGTTTAGTATTTTTAAACATTTATTTTTATTAAAAACTTTAAAAATTCATAAAAAATAGAAAAATAATCAAAAAAATATAATTCTTTTTTAGAAAATTTTCTTTTATCATATAGTTTCTAGAAAAATTAGTTTTGCTTCCGTAGGGTTAAAATTGCAAAATTTCAATTTTTAAAGAACGAGATTCGTTTCCGTTCATGTTTTTCGTGTTTTTAAGCTCAATTCAACTCAGTTTTTGTTCTAGTTTTCTTTAAACTTACTTTTTAGTCAATTAGAGTCTATTAAAAGAGAAAAATTCATTTTAGGTTTAATTTTGGAAATTTAGGGTTTTTAATCACCGTTTAGGGTTCCCGTTTTGTGTTTTTAGTTAAAGTTTAAATTCCCGTTATTAAAGTTAGGTTTAATTGTCCTTTAATTTGCTCACTTTTAGGATTTTAGAAAACAAATCATCTTCGAACCAATTCAAATCATTGTCCAAATAACAAACGTGGTCTCAATTTCATAAATCTTCGAGGAATACGACCCGGTAATCACTTACCGGTAAATATACGTATTATTATATATATTTGTGAGAATTTACCTTACTACTTTTGTCCTCAAGGGTAGTTTGGTAATTTTCTATACTTATATTATTATACGTGTATAAAATTTTACGCATCAGTCTTACAAGAGGCTTTGTGTTGCTTTCCCTTCTGACAAGCAACATAAGTATGGTCATTTTCAAAAAGCTTTGAAGGCAATCCTCTTACAAGGTTTCCCCTCACAAGTTTGTTCATAGTTTTAAAGTTTATATGACCAAGCCTCCTATGCCATAAATTAGACTCATCTATTGTAGCCTTTGCAAATAAACAAGTCAAACCTCCTGAAGGAACTACATCTTTAGATCAAAACTGTACATGTTGTCATGTCTGGGAACTTTAAGCAAGACTTGACTTTCATCAAGTAGCTTAAAGTCAGGAGATAGAACAAGACATTCAGTCTCAGTGAAAAGAACACTGTTTTTCTTGTCACACATTTGTGAGACAGAGAAAAGGTTAAACTTAAGTTCCTTTACAAAGTATACATCTTCAAAGTCTAGTTTACCAGTCCTAATTTTACCTTTTCTAGTAATTTGACCTCCTTTAGGACTTCCTCAAAATGCAACAAATCCACCATCAATTTCTTGATAATCTGTAAGGAAGGACTTGTTTCCAGTCATATGCCTAGAGCATCCACTGTCAAAAATCCCTTGATCCTGTAAAGTATATTGTGGATTACCCTACACTCAAAAAATCCCTCAAAATTAGTTTCTCTTGGGGACCAAAGCCATTACTGACTTGAGTCTGCCTTGTAGATCAACATAGTTAAATCTTTTAAGCATGTATGATCCACTGTCTTTGGAGGTATGGTTAATAACATTTCTTGTTGGTCTCCAAATCCAGCATACTGAGGACTTAACAACATTTTCCCCATTTCCCTCAGCAGCACTAACTACTGCTTTTGGCCCAGCAGTAGTTACATTGTTAACCCTAGTAGTATTAACTTTTTCATTAAAATTATTGGTTTTAGCTGCTGATTTTTGGTTAAAAGCCTCTAACGGTGAATGTGGCTTTAAACTCAAGAATAAGTTTGGTGGTAATGCATCATTCACTTTTGGTTTAGGGGCAACAATATTACAGGTCCTGGTGTACTCATTGATGCTGGCTTCTCTTGGAGAACTTTGCTTAGCACATAACGGTACTTATCCTGACTTTGTTTGCAACTGCTATGGAACAAAATTCCTTTTAGGATGTGGGTGAGTCAATTTATTTTGGTGGTTCACCCTCTGAGCATTGTTCCATACTGGTCTAATTTCCCTTTGACCAGTAACCCTTCCCTTATTATTCAACACTGGTTTTTCTACCATTTTATTTTCATGAAAATCACAGTCTTTGATTAAATGGTTGAGACTCCCACATATAAAACAAGCTTTCTTTATAGACTCAAAACTATTTCCTAGTTTCTGAGTCATATCCCATTCCAGTTTCTTCTATTATCCCTAGGACTTTGACTTTTTCTAGGATACTCTACTTGCCTATGTGTGTTTTCCTTATTAACAGATTTCACATTCTCACCAGATTTAACAAAATTGATTTTAGTAAACTTTGGTTTTGTCTGATCAGATTTAGGTCTAAACACACTATCATTATCACTATCAGTGTCCCATTCTTCAATGATTAGAAGCACTAGCCTAACAGTTTTAGGCTTTTCTATAATATCCTTACTATCTTAATTATACTAGTTTCAAGTTTTACTCACTTTAGTCTTATAGACAGAATCATCTAACCCAGCAAAGGATAAGTCAGGTCTTGAGGGCATGTAGTTCCCAGTGTAGGGAGGGGGAACTGCATGAAACCCTTCACCTATTTTGAATCTATCATTTACTGGACTATCATCCACATCACTTTCTCTACTGTTAAACACACTATGATACCCACTTCACTCTCATTCCATTGATTATCAAACCAAGACAAGTTTTGTACTTTAGCACTTATTATGACTATTAATCATTAAGATAGATTCTTTGATGATTCTTCAAAATTTTCTAGTTTAAGTTTCAAATCATCTTTCTCTTTTAAAGCTTCTTCTAACTGATTTTTAAGGTCTTTAATAGAAATATCTTTCACTTGGACATCATACTTTAAAAATGCAATATCTTCTTCATAAACAGCTTCATTCTTTTCATGAACAACTATCCTAGCTTCTAATGATTCTAATCCCATTTGATAACCTATAATTTCTAGATTAGATTTATTAAGAGCTTCACGCTGTTGATCATACTGTTTTTGAAGAGTTTCATATGATTTTAAGCAATCTTTAGAGCAAGTATGTACCTCAGAGTCTGAACTTGATGAACTTTATGAACCTTGGGATGTATAGGCCATTAGAGCAAAGTTTGTGATGCCTTCTTCAGCCTGAAAGCTGCAATTATAATCACCTATCCCATCTTGAATAACCAAGGCATTTGTAGTAGATGTATCTACTGGTGCATTCCTTCTTGGAGCATCTCTATTTCTATTCCCCTGATTCCTTGGTGCCCTGCATTCTCTAGCAAAATGACCTCTCCTATGGCAGTTGTAGCATTTAACCTTTGTCTTGTCAAAGCCAACAGTCTCTTTGTCATTTAAATCCATCTTCCTTCCTGTCTTCTTTATGAACCTCTTAACTCTCATGGTAAGCATTGCCACTTGCCATTTGAGATCCATTTCTTTAAGATCATCAACATCATTCTGTTCTAAATCTTAGTCCAACTGTGGGGCATTGGACTGGTTAGCAAAGAAAGAAAACATGACATCATCAGCATATGATGCAGTAGAAGCTTGATCCTTAGAACTAGCAGCAGAAACACTATGAGCAGTATTAACTGTTTCATTAGTACTGCTAGAGTTATCTGAGGAAACAAAAGCCACATTTTGAGAATTTGAGCTTGAACTTGATTTGCCTTTGATCTCAGATTCATACACCTTCAGATTATTATACAAATCATCCATGCTCAATGTGTCTAGATCAGATTTGTTTCTCATGATTAAAGCAATATTGTTCCAAGCTGATGGTAAACTTCTTAACAACTTCAGATTTGCATCCTCCTGAGAGATAACTTCACCATGGATTTCAAGTTGACTAATGAGCTTTTGAAACCTATCATAGGTTTTATCCAGTCCTTCTTGACTTGATGCAGCAAAGTTTTCATAATTCTGCTTGAGAATGGTCTTCTGCATCTTCTTTGATTCCTTGTTGCCTCCAAACCTATTCTTGATAGCTTCCCATAGGGACTTTGCATCCTTGCAGGCATGAAACTTCAGTAGGTGCTCATCAGGAATGGCTAGCATAAGAGTGCTTTTTGCTTTTAGTTCATTTTTCCTTGCTAGCTTTTGTTCAGCAGTTTTAGGAGGAATAGGACCTTCAGCACTAGCACTAGCTGATGTAATTGGTGAAACTGAATCACCATTTACTATTACCTCCCAAAGGGCATGATCAGTGAAAGTAAGGTATTGTTCCATCCTCATGCTCCATAGATCATACTCCCCAGTTTTGAGTACTGGAAGTTTTAGTGCAGAGACCGTTTGGGTAGTTTCTGATTGTAACTTCATCCTTTCTTTGACTGACAGATCTTGAGTGGAGTTGGAGTTCTTCTTATTCAAAGTTTCTCAACAAGCTCTGATACCACTTGTTGATCCCTTTCAGATCTTACTTATCTTGTTAAAGCTTAGTTGTATTGGATAGATCCAAGACAACTATAATAGAAACTAAGATTGAGAATATCACAAACTATGCGGAATCTAGTTTGTAATACTAAAAAGAACAATGAAACAGTAAAACAAGATCTTGCTAAACTTTCAATATATTGAACACAATCAAAGTTACAGAATAACTTTGTAACTATGAATACTAACTATGCGAAATGACTTCTAGATCTATATCTCTAACTATGCCTTAGGTTTTTTTTATACACTAAGAAACCCTAATGGGCTTACAAAAGGCGTCTACTAATCAATGCATATCTATTCCTAATATATCTCATGCATATCACATTAGCAGTACTAACTATTTATACTAACAGTACTAACTACATAACTAACAGTACTAACACTTTGTACTGGCAGCACTAACTATTAAACTAACAGTACTAATGACTTAGACTGTTTTCTCTAATCTTCACCAACAGTAGCTTCTTCAACAAGCAGTAGAAACTTAAGAAGCCTTTATTCCCAACAATTATATAAAAAACGCCACTATATAAAACTTGCAAAACATATATACCAAATTTTAATCATACTAAACAAGAATCATGTATGCAATTAAAGCATTTATTCAACAAAAGTCTTCCCTACTTTTGCAATTAATCAAATCATTCACGTAATATTCTCATGCATACAAAACCATACGCATGCATACATACATACACACACACATACACACACACACACACACACACACACACACACACACACATAAATATATATATATATATATATATATATAAAGAAAAATGTTATCCCAAAAGCTTAATCCATTTCACAACAATAAGCTATACCAATAAGCAAAATAGTAGAAAAGAGAAGAGAGAAAAGTTGGAAGATTTATTAGAGAGAAACTAGAGATGGAAGATTACACACACACACAAACTATGCAAATGGTAACCAACACCCTCTCCATGTGTGGAGAGGGTTCTATTTATACCCAATGCCAACTAGTAGGCGTATGGGCTTTCTACTTGGGCCGGGCTTGGCTAAACTTGGGCTTTGAGCCCGAAACACGGACAATATTAGATTACAATCCAAGCCCGTTGAACCCGACTAGCCTATTACTTAACAAGACTAATTACGACTAATAAGACCGATAACATTCTTGTTCGACTTATATAAAATTAAGGCTAACAATCTCCCCCAATGTTGAGGTCTCTTTCTTCAAACTCCTCCGTACTACCGATGACGTTGAAGATATGACTTTTGACGTTTATGCTTTGCCTTGTTTTGGTCTTGTCTTGTTTGTAATGGCTTTGATCATTCATGCTTTGTGATCTTGATCTTGAGCCTTTATCCTTTTGACTTTGATTCTTGAATCAGTTATCTTGCATCATCTCCTTGACGTTGATCACTTGATTTGACTTTCTTGATCAACTTGTGCTCTTGACCAACATGCTCATACTTGTTACATTCTTGTTTGACATATATGATTATAAGTCTAACAATCTCCCCAATTGATGATTCTTTATTTGACTTTGAGGCTCTTTGATAGTGGGGAAGATTAGAATCAACTATCTTGATGTTGAATGATTGACTTTGAAAGCTTGAGTATGAGCATGTGGTTTATGAATCCGACTTCGCTGGAATGAGGCTGCAACACCGTCATCTAAACCTGAAATAAGACAGTTAGCAATAAAAGATGAATATGGCTTTGTCATTCATCTTGACTTCGGTTGCATTAACCTCCGGTTTCCCGTTTTATAGTATAAATACTATACCTGTGATCAGGTAGATTCAAAGAATCTCCTTGACAGGGTTTCCAGCTCAAAGCGTAGGATCTTCTAACACAGATGTATTAGATTCACCATGCTTGCTAGTTCTCATTACCGGAACGTCTCAAAGCAGACAACACGGTAAGAGTGAATCAGATAGTTACTATCTTTCTGATTAAGTCATCAATTCATTTACTGGACCAAAATTGATATCCAGTTATCACAAGCTTGATTCATATAGAATCTTGCAAGTCACCTACCAAGAGCTTGTTTGAGCTGCTCAAGTAGATTTCCATCTTCCTGTGAATACTTAAGTATCACAAGATGTTCTGGAAAGATCTCAAGTATAATGCGTTAGGACTCTTGTTACAGCATGTGAACTTTATGGTCTTCAACAAGTGTATTTTGACATTGTGTCCTAATGAGATTTATACTTTGATCTCTTCTTGCTCTAGACTCGATTTTGTGAACAATGATTGTGGGCTAATACCCTCGGGTATTAGCCATGTTAATAATGATTATAATGTTTGTTTTGTTTTAATTCGGCTTGCTTAATTTATCGTTGTTGTTTAATTATGTTTATCGCCTTATACTTGTTTATGTGCTTGTACATGTGACCTATCATTCAATTGGGTCTAGTGAGACTTAACACGTAATCTAGATGTTTGGATAGCTCTCCATGTTTTGTTTTGTATGCCCGGACCAATAGGATCACAAATGACACCCTGTCTTTACCCTTTGATTATGAGCTTAGTTGGACCGGCAGGTGACCCGATAATTGTTCAACCAGTATTGTTCTTAATTAATTGGTATTGATTTGGGTGGTGGACTACCGGTGTATAAAACAACATCAAGCAATAAGTGGGTAAAGTCCCGATGGGCTAGGGTATTAACAGGATGACCACTGCTTTAATTCCCTATGATAGATTATAATTAGACTAATGGATGCTTTATGCGGATGCATTAATCGTGACATGATTGTTCGTATCTAGGTCTTAGAAAGAAGTACTGCCTAAGTCTTATGAATGATATGCCGCCTCGAAATAAGTAGCCATTGCACCAAACAAACAAATCAACATTTAATCGAATTTAACATGGTTTATACAGTTTTCTATTATTTGGCTTGTATCGCTCCTTTATCTTGTGATTATTTGATTTCGTGTTTATTGTGTTTAGAATTAACTTTTGTCACCACTAAACCTGTGCCTGTCTCTCAGGCTGAATCCCCCCATCTACCACTAGTAAATATGTACATCATAGGTTTAACCAGTAATTAGAATAATCTAGATATATTAATATACTGATAGAATATTAAGTTAACTTTCGCTCTTAGTGTTCGACACCCTACTTACCGCGAAGCTACATCTTGACCGGGTACACTACCCGTTAGAGTGTTGTTTTCTGGTTTGTCGGCTAAATATAAATCTAATACTTGATAATCACTAATATACTCCACGACGACATACCTCAACAAGCATACTATAGCGAACGATTTTATAACCACAGACGATCAAAATCATCGCGACAAACATTAGCAAAAGACCTCGTATTCAGAATATAAACAATCACTCGGCGATCCAAACGGTACAACCAATCGTCACATAAAAAAAATTCAAACCCATTTCATCCACATCACACAACAACATAGAAATACAACATATGTACCGACTACAGCCTGTGTATATGTCACACCCCCAAAATATATTGCATCAGGACGGTAATCGGAGGTGGTGACTTCATAATACATAAGCACAAGATAAAGAGAACGACCACTATATGGACGTTTTAGAAAATACATTGTTGAATTAATTTAAAGGAAATAAAGTTTTACATAGATTGAAAATATTCAAAGTCATAGTGGAAGCAAAAGATATGTTTCAAAACATCAACAAGTATTAAGATAAATGTTTTCATGAAATGCAGCCATGATGAATGAGGACTCCAATGCACTTCATATATATCCTTACGGGAATTAAGCACCTGAGAATACATGCTTAAAAGTGTCAACATAAAGTTGGTGAGTTCATAGGTTTATAGTAAATAGTAATGTGGACCGCAAGATTTAAAAAAGCATGACTATTGTAACACATACAATATCACAAAAGTAATTACGATTGTGCTAAGCTTATGACACCAAAGCTAAACAAAGTTATGTATGCAAATCGATGCAAAGTAAAGTTAAGTTGCCCGAGTAGTATCCAACCCGAGACCACCTAGTGTTCCGACATGGTATATGTCCGTTAGATATGTACCTTCGATATAAATAAGCGCTACTTACCCGTACGGGGATGTTGATCCCAATAGATCTATTTATAACATTCACGCTTACAATGAGTAATTAACGGTTCATGATAGTGGGCATAGTGGGTTATCGGTACTTAGGCTAATCTGTAATCAGTTAAAAGGTACTTGCATCCAAAAGTAAAAAAAGTAATGTATCTCACCCCGAGATTTGTAAAGCATTCATAAAAACAAGTAAAAGTAGGGCTATGAAACTCACCTCAAGCAAAGCGTTCAACAGTAAAAGTTCGATCAAGTATGTAGGGATGCAACTCCTAACCGCAACCTAAATGATGTATGTATACTTTAGGTTGATGAAAATAAAATGCACGATGCATATGAGTTCTTTTGACTATTTACACCTTGACATATTTGTGTTTGACTTTCAAAGTCAAACCAAGTTTTTCGTAAAAATTCATCGTTTTAAATAAAAAGTTTCTAACACTTATATAAGAAAATCCGTCCAACTTGAAGAGTCATACATCGCTCATTTCTTAATATTTCCGTCTTAAGTGCTATGAGGTTTACCAAAAAGTCTCCTTACCATTTTATGTGACTCTAACCAATGATGCTTCAAAATCGTCCTAAGGTGGAGCGTTTGGATACTTTTATAAAAGTAAGTCTTTAACACTTTTAAAAGTTAAGTTTTTGCCAAAATTTCAAAAGACCATAACTTCCTCTTTACTTATCCGTTTGACTCAAATTCGGACTTTTTCTGTAATCTCTTGACGCGTTCTAACTAAAGTTCATTGGGCAAAAATTTGTGATTTTGAATCGAAACGACCAAAAAACGTCATTTAAGTTTCTGCATTAGCACGCTATTTAATACAGTTTTTCCGGAAATTTCAAATGGGCATAACTTCTTCGTTATAAGCCTGATTTTAGTTATTCAAGTGGCCACGTAAATGTAATAACGACTACTTTCTATTTCTCGAGCTCAATGTTTCAAAATCTGACTCCTATCCCAAACACGCCATAAACAATTTCTAACAGCAACTATTTAACTATACGATACCACTTTATTAACAAATCCAACCTCACTTTTCTAACCTAAACCAACGCCTTCCAACAACATAAATATTCATGCAACGTTTACGAGCATCAAAGTAGACTTTTATTTGTATGTTTATATATATAGATTTTATTGTAGTTTTTATAACAAAAAGTGTATAGTTTTTATAAAAATAAAAAGTGTATAGTTTGTATAAAACAAAAAGTGTATGGTATTTATAAAACAAAAAGTGTGTAGTTTTTATAAAACAAAAGTGTATAGTTGATAGTATTTTCCTCATCACGTTTGTTTTTCCAGAGCCACTTTAAGTTAATGACATTTTTGCAAAGTGGTCTGTCGACTAATTCCCATACATCTAATCGATCAAACTGATGAAGTTCTTCCTGCATTGATTCAATCCATGCAGAATCAGCCATGGCTTCTTTGATGTTCTTTGGTTCGGTTCGACTCACGGTGAGTGCGAACATACACATCTCGCCATCTGTTTCTAGCTGACGTCTTGTTCTAACTGATTGAGAAGGATTTCCAATGACTTGTTCTAATGGATGATCTTTTGTCCAACGTTGTGCAGAAGGATGGTGTTGATAGAAAGTATGCATGTTTGACGAATCAACATGACGAGACGATGTCTCCCCTTGTTCTTGTACCGGTGTACTGAAGATGTTGATAAATTCATCGTCGTCAAATTGTGCATTTTCTGTATTGGTTTCTGCTTGAGTAATGTTCTCAGGTGCAGTGACAGTTGGTACTTGAGTTGGAGTTTGATGTGTTGAATGAATGTTCAATGGAGGTGGATCTGCAACATCGGTTGTTGTAGAAGTGTGAGTTGTGTTATGTTGTTGACGTTTATCGGGATTATCAGCAGCATGTACAGCGGAAGACTTTGACACAACAGGAGAATTTCCATTGAGTAATTCACTGAACATCGGACTATATAGCAATTCCAGCTCATTTGACGTTGTTACTGTCTCAGCAACTTGAGGAACATTTTCTTGACTTTGTGGACCGGGACTTAAACTGTCTTGTTCAAGTACCGTTGTTGAACATTGTGGACCGGGGTCAGAACTGACGTGATCTGACGCCATTTGAGGCAATTCGTCAAAGTTAACATGAATTGTTTCAACTATCATTCTTGTTCTCTTGTTAAATACCCTGTAAGCCTTTGACTGAGTAGAATACCCAACAAAAATACATGCATCACCTTTTTCCTTCATTTTATCAAGATTTTCACCATCTCTGACGATGTAGCAAAGAGAACCAAAGATGTGAAAGAACTTGACTGACGGTTTCCGGGCATTGATGATATGGTAAGGTGTTTTCTCATGTCGAGGAATTACAAGTGAACGGTTTTGAGTAAAACATGCTGTTGCAATTGCTTCAGCCCAGAAGAACAAAGGAACTTTAGCGGCGCTTAGCATTGTTCGAGCAGCCTCAACAAGAGTACGGTTCCGTCTTTCGACAACGCCGTTTTGTTCAGGTGTTCGAGCAGTTGACGTTTCGTGTCTTATTCCCTCTTTTGCAAAGTATGCATGAAGAGTTTTATTAAGAAATTCCGTGCCTTTGTCAGTTCGAACTGTTGTAACTTGAGCATGAAGTCCTCTTTGGACAAGTGTGAGGAAATCAATGAGAACTCCAGGTGTTTCGTCTTTGGACCTCAAGAAGTGAGTCCAGGTATATCGGGAGTAGTCATCAACAATTACGAGAACATATTTCTTTCCATTAATGCTTTCTACCCGCATTGGACCACATAAGTCCATGTGTAGAAGTTGTAACCGTCTTTTTGAGCTCGGGGTAGTCTTAGTGTGAAAAGACTTTCTTTTTGCTTTCCCCAACTCACAAGAAGAACACAGATGATCTTTGACTAATTTTAATTTTGGAAGGCCATTCACAATATTATTCTTCGAAAGCAAGTTGATGGTGTCGAAGTTTAGATGAGATAAACGACGATGCCATAACCATGCTTGAGACGATGTTGCTTTAGCCATTAAGCAAATTGGATTAGGAGTTGTGAAGTCTTGCAGAGTAATGGAATACAAATCTGTGCCACGAGAACCTGTGAGAAGATCATTTCCCTTCAAATCACAGATATAACACGTAGACTTCCAAAAAGCAACTTCTAAATCCGCATCACAGAATTGACCAACAGAGAATAAATTATGATTTAGCCCTTTGACGTAATAAACCCATTTGATAGTAATAGTTCCTTGAACCAGATCTCCATAACCAAGAATTGGTGCAATTTGATCATTTCCAAACTTCACCATTCCTAAAAATTTCTCCACAAAATTAGTTAGAAGTTTGAAATTTCCGGTCATGTGCTTTGAGCACCCAGAGTCGACGATGAATAGAATTATCTCTACGAGCTGCAAAAGAGTTAGAAGACAATGGAGTATTGGACACGATCTCCGGGTTTAAATTCCAAGGCTCTTCGATGTCGATCAGCGTAGCTCTTTTGTCGTGAGCGAGCTTCCTTAAGCTTCTCTTTAGCAATGGCAACTTTTTCATTCGTCACCTCAACTAATTCCGGACCTTCTATAACACGCTCTCCAACTTCGTTCCAACAAATAGGTACTCTACACTTTTGGCCATACAGAAGCTCAAAAGGAGCCCCTTTAATACTTGCATGCCAACTATTATTATAAGCAAACTCAACCAAACACAAATACTCGTCCCAATTTCCCGTCCACTCCAAAGCGCACGATCTCAACATATCTTCTAGAGTCTGAATAGTATGTTCAGTCTGTCCGTCAGTCTGAGGATGAAAACCAGTACTAAATTTAAGTCTTATTCCCCAAGCATTCTGTAAACCTTTCCAAAATCGTGAAGCAAACCGTGGATCTCTATCTAACACGATCGATGCAGGTGTGCCATGTAACCGAATAATCTCTTGCTGAAATATCTCTGCCAACTTGCTACCGGAGTACCCCTCTATCTTCCAGATGATTGCTCTTAGGTTGTGGTCTGCTAACACTAGTAATGGGAATTACTCCTGTAGAGAAAGACACACGTTTGTTAGGTTTCCTAATGTCTTGATGCAACTAAGGTGTTCTAGTTTGATTAGGCTTTGTGTGCACTTTATACATTCCTGGTGCAATCACATTTGTGTTCTTGACAATTGGCAACATATTCTAAGGCAAAATCTGTGCAGTGACTGGTTTTGAAAAATCATTGAGACACATTTTGTGTGGTAACTGGCTTTGACTTGGAGAAATCTTTCTTTGCAAGAGATCTAAAGAAAAAAATAGTTTGGTTTACCTAAAATGGGATTGTCTTTGATTTTTAAAAGCATTCGTTGTTGAATAACCGATGAATTTTTTCAAACTTAGTTTCCACAATTTTCCCTTTCATCTTTCATGAGTTTTCTTCAACTCACTTATTGCACTTCCTTTTCTTGTAATTGAGGCTTTCAGTCATTAATACAAAATACTGTTCACGGTTCTTTCAAAATACGTTGCCTGGTTTCTTTGAAAGATATGTCATTTTTTATCTTGTTCTTTACACGTTGTAAATCAGTTCAAGATTAATCGCGATGTTTCTTAGAATAAAAAGAAGTGCTTTCAAAACTCTCTGACATTGGTCCTACTTTTTGAAACTCTTTTCAAGATGTTCACATTTTCCCTGGTTTCTACGTAATCACATGCAAATTAGTAAATTCATCCAAATCATGATACCCACCAAGTAAAGCATTCATGTGATTAAGCATAGTAATATTCCCTTGAAAAGTTCGGTCGATTTCATTCAAAACTATGTTTATTAATTCCAGTCAACGATTTTGAGAGTGTCTACTTCGTGTCAAGAGAAAAAGTATCTCAAATCAGCAACCATTTCCTCGTTCAAACACAAGTAAAATTTCTAAGTCCGCATTGAGTCTGCTAATTTGGGGCCAAAATTTCCTTCTATTGTGTTTGAAGAAAGTATTGATTTACACAAAATATGTTCTTCTTGCAATTGTTTGTTTGCAAACTTTACACTCCGTCAAAACTTGGTCAACACTCTTTTTAATCTTGAAAAGTTCTTTAGAGCTTTTACACTTTTGATCCCAAGGAATGGATTCATCCATTCATTTTTCTAACAAAGTTGTTTGTTTACAAAAAGACTCTTTGGAAAATTCCTTATTAGAAGATGTATGACTCATCTTTGACGTTTTTGGAAAATAGTGTTGTTCAGCTGACTTTTCCCGTTGTGGAACGACCAAATCATAAATATTATTCAACTGATCATAATCAAACGGTCTGATTAGATAGCTTAATTTTGATCGACATTCTTTTTCAAGATGAATCGTTTCGTCAGAATCAGGGGCTAACATTAACGCAAGATTATCATTGTAGCAACCTATATCATAACCTACGAGGATTCGCCTTTGAGCTTTTCCTCGAGGAACTCAGGTTTTGCAAAACTCGTTTTACAATTACGATTAAGCATATTCATATGTTTGAATAGTTTTGACCGGTTTTAATATACCATATCATTCAAACCTGACTTGTTTTCTAAAAGCAAATGACATTTATCAAGTTATTTGTCTTCACGAGTTTTGTAAAGCTTAGTCTGAGCCTCGTTTGCTTGTGACATTATGGAGATGGTTTCTTGATGTGCACAAAGCTCCTTTTTCATATCCGAAATCGTTTGATTTAAATCATATATTTTTTGAGTATATGCATTAGATGATTTTTCAAAAATTGATTTTTGTAGACATAATCCCTTTAGCTTTGCAATCAATTTCTACCTTGACGATAATTCACATCATTATACATATTAAGTTACCGCTTGGAACTTCTTAAAGGTCTTAAACATCAACTGATTATCTTGGACAGTACCATTGTTTGCTTCTTGAAATGGTTATTTGATGATCCTAAACTTTTATTTATCTTAGTTTGAAATCCTCCAATTTCACCTTTCAATATATCACTAACTCTTGTATTGATGATTCCAAAAATTTATTTCGGTTTTTGTTGTCATCAATTTCACATTTTAGTTTCTGAATTAAAGAAGCAAGCAAATCACATTCTTGATCAAGATTATCAGTTTCATCCTGGTCATCCTGAGCTCTATCATAACATATATCCGATGAATCAATAGTGATATTGGTGTCACCTTGTTCCGCCAGATATATGTCATTCCTAAGATTCATTGCCCTCGGAGTACATTTTCCATGGCAAACACATTATATTGTCATTATCTGTTTTGTACCTTATGCATTGGCTCATCATCAAAGATTGGTCCAGAATTGTCAACTGGATCTGGAGTAACCTCTTGAATCTGTGCCATGTACATATAATGTGCTTCCAATTCCTGTTCTTCAGACTCATCATCAGTATCATCCTTCCAATCAGCTTGTTCTGCATTTCAACGAACCCCACTTCCTCTTGTTTACAAACATAACATCTTTTTCCTGTGAAGCTGCATCCTTTACTCATTTTGTTTCTGACATTCCCTTGATACATGCCCATATTCTTGCAGTTATAACACTGAATCCTAGATTGCTGCACTACCGGAGTACCTACATTTTCCTTAGCCCCAGCAACATTAACTGCCCTCTGATTATCATACTAGTTCGGGATGGCTCTGTTGATCTAGGAGAATGATCTTGTTACTCGACTGGTGGTTTTGATGAAGTCGAAGGTTATTGTTGGTGGTTTGTAGATTTTCTTAAACGAGAGAGAAATTAAAGCCATGAGTTTGTCAATCTCCTTTTCCTTTGACATTTCCTCATCTTTAGTAACCGTAGCAGGTTTTGGATCATAAGTAGGAGCAGAAGAGGTAACAATTGCTTTTCCTCTGTTCTGTAGACTGTTGCGGATCTGGGGAGGAATATTGAGTGTTTTGAGTAATGATTGTTTTGAATGATGGTAAACTAGTTGTTGTTGAGCACAAGTGCAAGTGGATTAGCATGTACGTGTTATCTTTCAATCTTATCTCATTGACTTCATTCTGGTTTGCATCAGAATGCTCATAAACATGGTGATAGGGACAGTCATCAGCTCTTGACTTTGCTTAACAAGTGTCACAAACCTTTGCCATTCTGGTTGTAGTTGAAGTAAGAACTGAACATTCACTTGATGATTGTAACAGACACTGTTTTTGACAGCTCATCACCATCCTTTAAAACAGTGAGTAATACATTCAAGTTGATTCACCATCTCCGTTATGTGAATTTCCAAACTCCCAATATAAAATTGGTTTCAAGATCTTGAACATTGATGATTCACCTTGTTTCAACCTTTCATGGCTTACCACTTTCACATGCATTCGGAACAAGCATCAATTGTGGAGTAGAGATCGATATCTATCCTGTGAGTATTATCTGAACGGCTTCACTTCAGCATTCAGGTTGATCTTCGTATGTCTTTGAAACATTCTTATATTCTCCATATACCTCTCTGTATTGTTTTCAAACTACCTCATCAATTGGAACTGTCTTCTCAGCCCATTGACTACTGTATGAGTGGATTTTAGAGATAATAGTGGATGAGTTCACTGTTAGGTTTGGTATCAATATATCTCTTGATTATGGATTTCCACTGAACATAATTACCCAGTGCCAACATTGGTGGACGATCTTTGCTACCCGCTTCCATGATAGCATTATGAAGAGCATTTGATGATTGAGTTTGCAAATTGGTATTTGAATTTGACATTCTGATGAAGTTGTGAATGAATATCGGATCTTAAGTTTATGAAGTGATTGATTGTGGTTTTTAACTGAATTAACGTTCACGGGATTTTACAAATCTTTGATTAAAACCGAAAAAATATCGTAACATTTTCACGGGATTTTACAAAATCAAGAAGAAACCGTGAATGAATAATTAATTGACGTTTTAAGTATGATTAAGTTGATTGATGGTTTGATTGGTTCTGTTTCTTGTGTTGAGTAATTGTCCTTGTAGTCCTAATTAAAGTCCAAAGTCCTTGTAATTAGTCCTTGAAGTCGGTCAAATACCACCTGATGCGCGGATCGACCTTCACGGTAAGGTCGAAAATTTTTCCGGGAAATTAGGGTTTCAAAACATAGGTTTTCAATGGACAAAACGCAAGAGCAAATCTCAACTTGTAGATAAAACTCAAGAGCAAAATGCAGTGACTTTTGACCAAAACGCAGTGAGTATGAGCAAAACGCAATGAATACGATCAAAACACAACACTTCTTGGTCAAAATGCAATGATTCTTGGTCAAAACGCAACGATTCTTGGTCAAAACGCAAAGATTCTTGGTCAAAACGCAACGATTGTTGGTCAAAACGCAATGATTCTTGGTCAAAACGCAACGATTGTTGGTCAAAACGCAACGATTGTTGGTCAAAACACAACGAGTCTTGGTCAAAATGCAATCAATAAATTAATTGGGCAGAGTTTCTCTTAGTCAAAACGCAGTGATGGTCTTCAAAACGCAACGAATCCGATCAAAACGCAATGACTCTGATCAAAACGTAATGAAGCTAATCAAAACGCAATGACTCTGATCAAAACGCAACGAAGCTAATCAAAACGCAATGACTCTGATCAAAACGTAACGACGAACAAATCTTTAAGATAGGCAAAACACAGCCAAGAAAAAATCTTCAAACTTTCTTGTAAGCTACGAAATGATGTTAAAACCACTTAGTAATGATGCAAGGAAGTGATCTAAGCCCGAAAGTATAAGTCTTTAACATTTTTAACCACGAAACAAAGATCAAAGTTGATTTTTTTTCTTGCTTTTTTCTTTTTTTTTGAACCAAAGAAAAAAAACCAACAAAAACCTATGAATTTTTCACAAAACAAACACTAAACACCCCTTGGCGAGTGATACCACATGTTGTCCTACTAGTTTAATCCATTACACAACTATGTTCTTTACCAAAAAGCTAGAAATAATAAGAAATCTTAGAGAGAGAAACAAGAGAGGAATATTAGATTAGGGAGAGTTGGGAAGTTACAAGTGATAGAAAAGTAACCAACACCCTTCACCAACTGTGGTGAAGGGATATTTATACCCTAGCCTTCTAGTTGGCTCATGGGCTTTCTTAACGGGTCGGGCTTGGCTAAACTTGGGCTTTCACCCTTTAACATGGACAACATTAGATTACAAACCAAGCCCGATGATACCCGACTAGCCTATTACATAACAAGACCTATTTGACTTAATGAGACCGATAACATTCTTGTTTGACTTAATATAATTAAGGCTAACAAATGCTCGAATGATTGGCTGGGCATGGATACTACTACTTCCTAGATGGGTTTTTTAGATATTTTCAAAACCCTATTGCCCCTGATGACCAAGAGAAAACCACATTCACCTGCCCTTACAGGACCTTTGCATACAAACGAATGCCCTTCGGATTATGCGATGCCCCAGCACTTTTCAACACTGCATGACAGCAATATTCCATGAGCTCATCAAGGATAGCATGGAAGTATTCATGGACGACTTCTCCATCTTTGGTAGTTCTTTCAACCACTACCTCAAAAACCTTGAGAAGATGCTAAAGAGGTGCGAGGAAACCAACCTTGTATTGAATTGGGAAAAATGCCACTTTATGGTAAAGGAAGGAATTGTCCTCGGCCATAAGGTCTTAGGTTCTGGGATTGAGGTCGATAAGGCAAAAATCATGGCAATCAAAGCTTTCTTGGACATGCCAGTTTCTATAGAAGGTTCATAAAAGATTTCTCACAAATTGCACGCCCAATGACCTAGCTCCTAGTTAAAGATGCACCATTCAAATTCTCTGAAGAATGCATCTACACATTCAAAACATTGAAACGGGAACTGATACAGGTACCAATTATGATTAATCCATATTGGTCATTACCATTTGAAATCATGTGCAAGGTAAGTGATTATGATGTCGGGGCAGTATTAAGACAAATAATCGACAAACAATTTAAGCCCATACACTACGCCAGCAAAACAATGAACGAAGCACAAGAAAACTACACAACTACCAAAAAGGAGCTTTTGGCTGTTGTCTTTGCATTCGACAAATTCCGTCAATACTTGGTCTTGTCCAAGACCATCGTCTTTATGGATCAATCTGCCCTCCGGTATCTATTCACAAAACAAGATGCAAAACCATACCTAATTCGATGAATCCTACTGCTATAAGAGTTCGATATCGAGATCCATAATAAGAAGGGTGCTGAAAATCTAGCAGCTAATCATCTCTCCCGACTTGAAAACCCTGACTTAGGGAAGCTAACCAGGGCTGAGATAAGGGACTTATTTCCTGAAGAGCGGTTGATGGCAATCTCCGACAAGGGTAACGAACCATGGTACGCTGACTATGCTAACTATTTAGCTAGCCGATTACTTCCATTCCTATCCACCCACCAAGAGAAACAAAAGTTCTTTAGCAACTTAAGGCATTACTTTTGGGATGAACCCTTTATATTTAAACAATGTGCTGACCGAATCATCCGAAGATGCGTGGGCATAGATGAAGCAGCACAAATTCTTCAACAATGTCATAGCGGACCATCCTGAGGACACCATGACATTGCCACCACCGCAAGGAAATTTTTTGAGGTCGGATTCTACTGGCCATATATCTTTCACGATGCACGTAAATGGTCCAAGTTTACAATGCATGTCAGCGGGCCGAAAACATTTCCTCGAGGGACAAAACAACTCAAAAATACATCCAAGTCTATGAAATATTTGATATATGGGTGATAGACTTCATGGGACCTTTTCCCTCATCAAACAGAAACAAATACATCTTAGTAGATATCGACTACGTATCCAAGTTAGTAGAGGCTCAGGCCTTTCCCACCAGTGATGCTAGAAATGTTGTGAACTTCCTTAGGAGACTATTCATATGATTCAGAATACCAAAAGCCCTTATGTTGATCCCTTCTTGACATATCTTACTTAGCTTGTTAAAGCTTAGTTATATTGGATAGTTCCAAGACAACTATAGTAGAAACTAAGATTGAGAATATCATAAACTATGCAGAATCTAGTTTGCAATACTAAGAAGAAGAATGAAACAGTAAAACAAGATCTTGCTAAACTTTCAATATATTGAACACAATCAAAGTTACAGAATAACTTTGTAACTAACTATATTTGCTATGAACTCTATGTAAAACTTGATATCTAGATCTATGTTGTAGGGTTCCTTTTATACACCAAGGAAACCCTAATGGGCTTACAAAATGCGTTACATGATCATGCATATCTATTCCTAATATATCTCATGCATATCACATAAGCAGTACTAACTATTATAACTAACAGTACTAACTATTATAACTAACTGTACTAATAAACTAACAGTACTAACATTTTGTACTGGCGGTACTAACTATAACACTAGCAGTACTAACTTAGCTTGACAGTACTAAGTCTTTTTTTGGCCGTACTAAGTTAAACCAGCAGTAGAAACTTGTAGTAGCCCTTAATTCCCAACAATCCTCCCCTAAACTTATGATTTATCTTCAAATCATCACGTTTCTGAATTAAACCTTCTGTGTAGAGAGGATGATTCCAAACACTTTAGTGTCTTGGTTGGTTTGCTAGTATGACAATTTTCCTTAAAAGCTCATCTGCCATTTTTGAATATTGATCCACTTGTAGCTTGTTACACAACATCAAAGTCAAAAGCCCTCTTGTCAGTGGATAATCTTTTTCAACCAACATGAAGATACTATGTCCTATGTCTGTAGATACATGGTGAAAACCACATGTATCATATAACCTCCATGTTAATGGATCATGCATATACCTCTGAAGCTTCCACATAATGTCATCAGTATCAGGTTTAAATAACCTCTTAAACTCAACCCATAATGTTCTTTCTTTGCCATCAGTAGGATCTATTGAACTAAATCTTTATTTAACCAAACTCCATAGCTTATCCAGGTCATATTTATCAAATTTCTTTAACATATCATCAAAGGTTTGATAAGCTTCTGTATGGTTTCCAACTCTGATAATTTTCCAATACTTTCTTGTGGCTTCAAAGTAAACCTCCCAGTCTATGATTGGATATTTGACTTGTAAGGCTTCAACATAAACTTCTTCCACTGGAACTACCATTATTATTTGATGTAAATCCTCTTGTGATATCTCATCTGCTTTTAGTTCTTCAGTTGGTTCTGAGCCTTCTCTAGTCTTTTGCCCTTTTGAACTTTCTTCTTGAAGATTTAGACCTGCTCTTTTTGTTCTTTCTTTTTCCATAACAGAGTCCATAGGCACAAATGAGGTAACCTGTTTGTAAACATTATCAAACATCTCTTTGACTTCATAAAATCTCTTTCACTTGAAGTGTTCCATCTTGTATCCTGCCATATTCTTTATATATATGCACATGGTCTTTCTTTGCTGAGACATGGTTTGAGGTTTATTTATGATTGCCTCATATCACTGTGTAGCTTGTAGCTTCTTTCTCTTGTCAATGAGTTCTGCAAGTAGTCTTGCCTTTTCTTTAATGGATAGATTTTCCCTTTCTTCCTCTAACAATTTCTGAGCCAGATCCTCATTTGCTTGAATCTGAGCTTAAACATCATCCCAATCAATATCAGCAACTGGGGGATTAGCTTCATCTTCAGTAGTCTCACTTGCAAGTAGCTCTTCTTGTTATGCATTAAACTTTGCTTCTTGTTCAACATTAAATCTTGCTTGTTCTTCTTCATGCAACTTCTGAGCTAATTCTTCATCAAGGCTCATTTGAATCTGAACACTCTTTTTGATCTTCTTTGGTTTCTCAGACTCTTGCATAAGGGCTTTACCCTTATCTTTTATAGTTTTAGTAGTCTCACTTGATAAAGGAATAATGATGTTAACTTATTGAACCATACCAACAGTACTAACTGGCATTGATGCACCAGCAGTACTAACTGATTCTTCAGCAGTACTAAATATCCTACTAGCAGTACTAACTCTTTCAATGCCATTACTAACTGCTCTTCTTCTTCTAGTATAAGTGTTGACATTTTTCTTGGATGCATCTGCAAGAACTTTACCTGCACAAAGAACTCCTAACTGATCTTTAGATTGGTCATCTTGACTACTAACCTTTGTAGGAGTAACCAAGGAAATTCTTGTATCTTGATCAATGTCTTCTATCATCCTCCCCTGTTTGGAAGTATCCTCTAAACTCTCCTCATCATCTGAGACTACAATCTTGGCTCTCCTTCTAGTTTGGCTTGTCTTTACAGTCTGCTCTAACTTCTTCACCTTTTTGATAAGTTTAGTTAAAGCAGCACCAAAGGTTTATTTTGTTTGCTTTAATTTTGTATCCAAGCTGTCCACTTTGTTTAACAATTGAATCATCAATTCATGTAGTGTCATACTGCCCTCATCACTTCCAGGTGTGTGACCTCCTGGGAGAGGTGAATCATGGGGCATGGTAGGGGACTTAGGGATGTTACCACTTCCCTATCCTGCATCTATGCTAGAGATAGTAGTGGCAGCCCCTCCATGAACAACATCCAAACTTATGAATGCGGCCTCATCTGCTACATTGGTGTAAGTAGGAGAATTGGGTTGAGGAACCTTAGTTTCCTGTCTGGTTGGTATCCTTGAGGGTGATGAAAGTGGTGGTTGTTAGGTTGTTGGAGCACCTAAGGGTATGTGATGGGACTCAACTGGGACTGTTGATCCTTCACCCTGCAGAATTAGACCTTGAACAAGCATTGTTGGAAATAAAGGAATGACTACCCTAGTGTATCCCTTGGAAACCCTTCTCATATTGCTAAATAGTTTTTGTGTGAGGATAGGAGCAATATAAGTTCTATTGTGAGGTAGAAGATGTATCTTATGCTTGTTCAAAAAGATTTGAATAAATCTTAGATACATCAAAAATTTAGACTTACTATCCAAGTTTTTCACCATGCCTTTAAAAATCATTTTAGAAAAGTTGAAAGTCCTGTTTGTGTCCAAGCAAATGATAGCAGTATATTGCTACTAAATTGTTCCTAAGAAGTCTTCTTAGGACTTAAACAATAAAGAATGGCATGGATTAAGAATCTCCATTAAGGGGAAAAGTGACCCTTTTAGAAGGTCAACTTGTCAGAGTTAGAAACATACCCCATAAGTGTAAGTTGTTCAAAGATTTCAGTATTAGGCAAAGTAGTAATACCATCAGAGTCTTCTAACTTGAGATGCCTCCTGATAGATGCCTCAGAAACAAGCTTAACTTTCCCATCTATTGTAGCATTGATTTGTACTTCTCTAGAGTCTAGGGTGTTTGCAGCAGCAGTTTGCTAAAATTGATGGATGAGTGAAACATAGATATTAGGATTTTTAGTAAGAGCATACTTTATGTGACTTGCATTGAGAAAATCCACTATCTGGTAAAAGCCCTCACTTCCCTCTACTTTATGCAAGTAAGCAACCATGTTGTGTGTATCACAAAACTCCAAATTAGCCATTGTTGATTGTGAAAAGGTTGATTGAGGTCTGGGATAGGTGCGGTTGTGAGAGTATGTGAGTTTGGCAAAGTTAATTGAAATATTATAGAGAGAGCTTAAGGTTGTGATTGGTCTGACTTAATAAGATTGACTCTTTATCTTGAAGAAAGCTTATAAGGGAAAGAAAGATCAAGAAATATCCAAATTATAGACCCCTATAATCTAAGTTGTTGGCGGAAATATCTCAATGGCTATAATTAATTAAGGAAATTCTATTATACCTCAAACAGTACTAATGGTATCATAACAGTACTAAGATTAGCCTAACAGTACTAAGTAGTGCCCAACAGTACTAAGTTTTTCTAACTAACTATACTAAATATGCCTAGCAGTACTAAGTAATACCTAGCAGTATTAACTTTTGAGATACCAGTTTTAACCTCAATTTGGTTCCAAAACGTATTTCCATCACCAATCTTGATTCTCACAAGCTCTCTTTTTGTTTTTATTCTCACTTTATCTCTTAATTCTTTTGCTCACTAAGTTAATTTTTCTTTTTTTTTCACACATCTCTTTTTTCTTTTTTGCTCATAATATCAAACAGTTTTAAACAAATACCATCAATTCCTTTAGTTTCATGTTGTCCTCCCCACTTCTAAGTATGTTAACTCTTGAGAGAGGTGGATCATTGGACTGTTTAGATGCAACCTCAAACCTAGTTTAAGCTTCTGCACCCCCAATATGGTAACTTAGCATCTGGGACCACTACCTGAATCAGTTCTTTAAGGAAGTGATTCATTAAGTGTCACTATGGATTGGGTCCTATTTATGTTACCACTGTCCTACTCTGCTTCTAAACTAGAAGCAGTAGTGGCAGCCCTTTCCATTCTATCTTCCCACTCCTTATAGACAGTCTCATCTGCAACAAGGTAAATAGGTCCACTAGACTGAGATATCTTAGTAGTCCTTTTGGCTTTCCTAGGTTTATGGGTCTTTTGAAGTTGATATGATTATAAAACAGTGATTGATTCTTCATTAGAGAGTTGAGCAGATGTGAATGTATGTTGGGGATCAGTAGGTTGTCCTGACCCTTCATCCACTTCTGTTGAATGTTACATTTCCTTTCATCCAATTTTAATTAACATCCCCTTAAAAATGTTTCAGAGATTAAGTAATCCAATGCTAGCAATCAAAAAGTTAAACCTGCTAACATCAAAAGCCTTTGTGAGAAGATCTACAACATTGTGGTCTGTATGAATCTTGATTGTTGGGAATTGAAGGCTTATGAAGTTACTACTGTTAGTTTTAGAAGTTAATACTGCTGGTTCAAGATTGTGATGCTGTTGAAGTTTAAAGAAAAAAGTTTAAGTTATTAGTACTGCTAGCTATAATAGTTAGTGCTGCTAGTACATTGTTAGTACTGCCAGTATAGTTAGTACTGTTAGTTAATATTTATTGCTGCTAGTCTTATATAGTTAGTACTGCTATTATGATATGCATGAGTTAAATTAGGAATAGATATGCATTATCATTATACGCGTTTTGTAAGCCTATTAGGGTTTCCTTATTGTATAAAAGGAACCCTACGGCATAGTTAGAAAAGCACTTCAATTACAAATCTCATAGTTAGTTATTCTGTAACCTAGGCAGAATATTATCAATCAATATATTCAAAGTTTAGTATTCATTGTTCTTCTTAGTATTACAAGTTAGTTTCCGCATAACATATAGTATTCATAATCATAGTTTCTGTCTTAGTAGTTTTGGATTTATCCAAGGTTACTAACCTTTACACAAGCTAAAGGAAATCAAGATCTATTCATTGGATCAACAAGTGGTATCAGAGCTTGTTGAGAAACTCTGAATAAGAAGAACACTAGATCTATACAAGATCTCATTATCAAAGAGAAGATATGGAATCACAGTCAGATTCTACCCAAACAGTCTCTTTACTAAAGCTTCCTATGGTTAAAATAGGAAACTATGATCTCTTGAGCAAGAGGATGGAGCAATATCTTACACACAAAGATTATGCTCTTTGGGAAGTTATTGTGAATGCTGATGCACCTGCTGTTGCATCAGTTAGTACTGAAGGTCCTATTCCTCCTAAGACTGCTGAACAAAAGATAGCAAGAAAGAATGATTTAAAAGCAAAGAGCACTTTGTTGTTGGCCATTCCAGATGAGCACCTATTGAAGTTTCATGGAATCAAGGATGCAAATAGCCTATGGGAAGCTATCAAGACTAGGTTTGGAGGCAACAAAGAATCTAAGAAAATGCAGAAGACTATCCTGAACCAGCAATATAAGAATTTTACTGCATTAAGATCTGAAGGACTGGACAAACTTTATGATAGGTTTCAAAAACTCATCAGCTAATTAGAAATTCAAGGTGAAGTCATCTCCCAAGAAGATGCAAATCTAAAGTTGCTGAGAAGTTTACCATCAGCTTGGAATAACATTGCTTTGATTATGAGAAACAAACCAGATCTAGATGAGTTGAGGATGGATGACTTGTACAACAATTTAAAGGTGTATGAAGCTGAAATTAAAAGCCAATCAAGCTCAAACTCAAACTCTCAGAATATGGCTTTTGTATCTTTTGAAAACACTAGCAGTAATAATGAAGCAGTTAATACTGCTCTTGATGTTTCTACTGCTAGTACACAAGGACAAGCTTCTTCTTTAACCTATGAAGATGATGTCATGTTTTCTTTTTTTGTTAATCAATCTAAGAGTCCACTGTTGGACAATAAAGACATGGATCAGATTGATTCAGATGATCTTGAAGAGATGGATCTCAAATGGCAGGTGCCATGCTTACCATAAGGATAAAGAGATTCATAAAGAAGACTCTAAGGAATATAAATTGCAATGGTAAAGAAGATATTAGCCTTGATATGACAAAGGTGGAATGTTATAACTACCACAGGAAAGGTCACTTTGCTAGAGACTGTAGAGGACCAAGGAATCAGGGGAATAGGAATAGAGATAATATAAGAAGGGTTGTACCAGTAAAGACCTCTGCTAATGCCTTGGTTGTTCAAGATGGGATAGGTGGATATGATTGGAGCTTTCAGAATGAAGATGGACCCACAAACTTTGCACTAATGGCCTATACATCTCAAAGTTCATCAAGTTCTGATAATGAGGTACATACTTGCTCTAAAAATTGTTTAAAATCATTTAAAGCTCTTCAAAAACAATATGATCAATAGAGGAAAGCTCTTTGTAAATCTAGTCTTGAGATAATAGGTTATCAAATGGGATTAGAATCATTAGAAGCTAGGATAGTTGTTCATGAAAAGAATGAAGCTTCTTATGAAGAAAGTATTGCATTTTTGAAGTATGATGTCCAAGTTAAAGATATTTCTATAACACCCCCAAATTGGGTCGCAGCGGAATAAGGGTCCAGGGCGTGTTACTTATCAGATCAATAACACAAGATAATATAAGAACGACCAAAAAGTCGTTTAAAACTGATACATTGGATTTAATAAAGTATGTGTTACAAAAGCCCGAAGCTTTACTTGTTTACTTGTTATTATTACAAAGATTTCCAGCCCATAACAAATACACAATGAAAATACGCGACTAAATCTTTAAAATGCACGAACTTCAAAGATATACCACCAATGTATCCTCTCGCACCTCGGCTTAATGACCTCCTGAAAAACATTGCATTTTTAAAACGTCAACATAAAGTTGGTAATTTTTCATATAAGGTATATGTAAATGTATATGCAAGGACCGCAAGACTATCCCCTGAGAATGCAACAGATGCAGACATCACAAAAGTAATTACGTTTTCCAAGCTCATGACACCTGAAAGCTCAACATAAAATGAATACAATATATAAATAAATGCCTACATTGCCCTTGATGATGTACAACTCTGTAACATCCAAAATTTAAATTCGACATGATATAACGTTTATGTTTCCAGGTGATAAGCAAGTCAAAAAAAAAAAAAAAAACGCATGCCAACGGCAACCCTATCCAATAGCGATCACTCCTGTCTATCCGCGTCCGCTACACACACCGACCCCACAACCTATCAACCACAGACAGGAAATCTAGACGCGCGAGAGAACAACTCACCACAACACCGAACCCCCAAGCTCTGAAGCTACTCGAGTGGGACGCCTATTGCCCCCAACCGGGTCTCTTTCGCGCGTGACGTTCGAGCCCAGTTCTACTTATCTGCACACCCAGCACCCATTACATATCCACATACACAACAGCTGGAGCGCGCAACCACCGCGAAACAACACACATAGACCCGCGACAACGACAACAAAGAACAACACCTGCAACCACCAGCACAACCCTCCCAACCAGACCGGTGCGCGCGCGAGGAGTTGAGTCGTAACAGAACCCACCCACGAGCCTACTCCACCGAGGGGGGGTAGATATATCTATCTTTCCAACACCCCCACACCGCTTGCGAAGTGTGAGTGTGAGAGCTAGTCCAACCCTTCCCGACCAGAAAATAGCCCCCCTCCCACGCCCCCGCGAGAGTAACAGATGCCACGCCCTAGGAACACACACTCTAATTCACCTCTCTCTCTCTCTAGGAACAACACTAAATATGCCAAACCTACCAGGCTGAACGGGGAGGTCAATCCCAAATAGACTAACTAACAAGAAAAATCCAATAATCCGCGCTCACTTTCCAGTAATTGACGATTCATGATTCATGGGCCATAGAGGGTTATATCGCTACTTTAGGCAAACGTAATCATGATACAATGAACAACTTGCTTACCAATTGTAAACATGCATATGTTTCTCACCCAAAAAACTTGTAAATGAATAATTTAAAACATGGGCAAAGAACTTCCCTTAGTGGAGTAAATAATAATAAAAATCCTAAATGGAACGCGTCAACGCAACGAAGCCCGATGCAACCTAGTTAATATAGGTCGAATCAGTATTCAAGTACGTTGTCTAACAACAACCATATATAATCCTATATAGTTATCATCGTACTATCGTTCGGGCTATCATAATTAAGAGGTCATGACATGACATACGAGGAGTTAGGACACTTTAAATCGTAAATCCAACAACTCGTCAATACGCCATCCGAAGGACAACGGGGGGGGCCGAGGCAAACCCCCCGTCGAGAGAAGCCGAACACACACACATGCGAGGAGCGCGCGAGAGATTAGAGATAGCGACTAACACACACACCATATAATTATATCTCTACTCTATATCTATCACATATCCATCAGCGTTCCGTTGACGTGAGTGCGACAACCGTGGAGCGAGATCACTAGAAACACACAAAAACGGAGTATCACGCGAGAGCGCGCGCTTTTCGTTACTGGGGGGGGGGGGGGGGGGGAGGGGGAGGTGGTAGCGGAAAAATCACGAAGGATCCTGAGAGTGTAATGCGTGATTCTCTCGCTCACATACATACACATTCCAACACCCCAACACTCTCCTAAGCCCCTCGCTCATTCGTATTAAGACTCGGAAATCAGTAACAGCCTCTCTTAAAATCGCCATATATTCAAACAAACTTTTTCTATAGGGTCCTAACACTCTCACACTTGTCTGCGCATCGCGCGCGCGACACAACAAAAGCATCTGTGATGAACTAAATATGTTTTCGATACTGAGACAATCATGTTCATCACCCGCTTCAACAATCTATATAAACTATGCGTACTGAAATATAATTCTCCAAAACAGTGTAAACACCCGATTATTTCTCTAAGACTTCTCTCGATTTATCGTTTATTCGTTACAATAGAAGAATGTAGTGAAAGGCGTCGCGTTTTTTAGCGATTACCATTTCAAACACTTCCTCAAGGCTCGTAATAGAAAGTTTTAATCAAATAGTTATGATGTTTACAGAAGTATAAGTTACTGTGCCATGAATAGTAACTTTTTCTATAAAAATTTTTGTTTTATAAATATTTAGCGTCGTAAACTCGTAACTAGCGTATCTTCTGCGTATATAAATCCAAATATTTTGATGTTTCTTATCAATTTGTAATTCCTTTACAGTGTCACTATATTTTATAAAACTTAATATGCCATGCTATCCAAATTCGAATCAAAACAGAAGTTTGAGGTTTTAGTGATTTAGAATGTTTTAAGCTTGAATTTTTTTCTAAATCAATTAAGCTTCAACACCTTATTACAACTACTTCACAATATTTCTATCCTTATTGTTGTTAGATATTATAAAGTCCAGTTAGATCATTGCTTTGGCTCTCAAGTGTGTTCAAGATAACAAGTTTAACTACCATTTTCACTTGTAACTCATAAGTTAACATTAGAAACCCTAATTTGCTCATAAACATGTTCATACTTAACCAACATGTTAGAACACTTATACATCCCTTTTAACATGATATTACCATTCATATGACATGTAAATAAGTCCATATAACATTAATCATAAGTAAATATCCATTTTACATATTCAAAAGTACCCTAAATGGTGATTTAGCTAAATATAACATATGAACACATAAAATCTTAGTTATGAAATGATTAAGCTTTATATATAACCTTGTGTGGATGAGTAGAGAAAAGAAAACCAATCACACCCTTGTGATTTAAACTCTTGGCTTGAAAAATTAGGATGAAACCCTAATTTTTCCCAAGTAAACCCTTTCTTCCTTTTCTTGATTCCTTCCTTGCAAATGGTTAACCAACTCTTGAAACCTTCTTAGAATACCTTAGATATGATGTGTGTATGCTTGTATGATGATAGAAAATCAAGCTATGGATTGCCCAAAATACAAATTTTGAGCCGTGGGATAGTAAGAGAGAAAAGGAAGAGTTTTGTGATTTTTCTTGTAAAGGAAATGAAGAGTATGAGTTTATGAACACAATGGCTTGCCTATTTATACTACTAGGAGGTGTATGAGATATTTTTAGGTGTCAAGTTGATTCATGCAAGGTGGCAAGGCTTGTTGAAGAAAGTTGAAGCTTATCTTGATAAGAATGGCTAGTCATGAGATCAAGTTGATGCAAGATGCATGTATGAAGATATTTGTGAAGGTTCATGGTCTTATCTTGGCCTCCTAGTCACTTATACACGAAATCATGCTTGTGTATAAGTTAGGATATGTTTTGATCTTTTATTTCATGAATACTTGCATTATATTAAGTATAATGTAGGATAGACTTAATAAAATGTATAACTTGCACATGGTAGAGTTTGATTTGAATTATTTCATGAAGAATATGTATAATGTGATAAATACTTGAAGTTTTAAATAAACTTTAAGTATTGGGTATAATTTTGGGTATTTGATGAAGCGTAGATAAGTTAACGTGCTTCCGGGAAGGCTAAAAACGAACTTTATATCGCGAAACGATAAACCACATTAACGTAACCAATAAAAATAAATGTGCAATGATACTAAATTATCCTCTAAATAATCATATAACACTTGCTTGATGTAAACATTTAATTGTTTAATGCCCGTTTACATTGAATGATCATTTTTAGTTTACGCGATTTAACTTAACGTTTACAGTTTAAGAGAAAACGCGTAAAACCCTAAAAATAAATTGTGCATTACATAATGTCGTACAATGACCTAAAACACGAGGTGTTATATAATTTTTTTGTCTATTTTTAAAATGAGTGAATGAATCAAATGGTTGAGGTGGTGGTGGTTATAAGAGTACTAGTGAGACATATTAGCTTAAAAATAGCCATCTTGTCCCTCTTTGCTTCCTTGACCGAATGGATCCTAGGGAGAGTCTCGGGTTTATCTTTTCGGGTAGGGATCACTTAAAAGCTCAACTTTTATCAATTTAAAACGTCAACCGAACTTAGTTAGTATTTTCATTGCGTCTAAAATCACTTTTCCATAAATCTAGGTTATTCACACGACACCTAAATTGTTACAAAATCTATTTTGAGCCGTTGTCGGCCGACTCCGGACCGAAAACATGAATTTTTGACAAAACTCAACCGAACCTTGCTCATCAATTTTAAAAACACATTAAACCACAAAATAGGGTTTGAAAACTTATATTTAAGCCAAAAAAAAAAAAATTTTTTTTCCCACCTTTGTTATTGCTGTTACAGTCTTTTACCGAATTTCACGAAAACAACCGTTTTCTGATAACTTTCAAATCTCACACTCACGATTTACGTTTTAAACCAGCGTTATTTTATCACCATGAATTTATTAAATAAATAAACCCATTAACACATTCCCAAATTTATTTAATCTCCACTCTTAAATAAACTGTCGTGCCGGTACGCGGTGCGTGACGATTTTTCACTAGACGCGGGAAAACTTCCCGAAAAGCACTAAAAACCTCAAAACCACTCAAAAACAAAAAAACTAATCAAAAGTGATTCACTTACGAACTCAAAACTCCATCAAACTCCCGGTTAAACCGTAACCGTTTTATGCAAAATAGTCAACCGAAGTCAACTTCTCAGCTTTCATCAGGAAAACTGACAAGATCGATAGACTTCAAAATATAAAATTATAATATTTTATAATACTTAACTCTGGGCAAATTACCGGTTATCACAATTTTCTTAACTTTTGATGGATTTTGTCATCAAACCTTCCATGCTGCAAGATCCGATGTTCTGAGAACCACAGAAAGCGATAGCGATGACGAGGAAGAGTATGAGATAAAGAGAAATAAGTTTGGAGCACTAATATATGGTCTGAAACCTGCACCATATCTGAATTGTATGATCCCAGTGATCGATCGTATAGGCTCTTACAAACATAACTACCCATTCCGGAAGATTAGTGTTTGGAAGAAGGATGTTAGTTTCCTTGGTTCGTTACCTGTACCATTAAAACAAGTTAACTGGAAGCCTGATTACAAGAGTTGTTATACTCAAGAAGAGGAAGCAACAAGACAGTGGCGTACTGAGATAAGGTTGACTTGATCCCATATGGAATATTTTATAATTCAAGGGATTCAACAACCGAAGAAAACAGACCGGGAAAAGTGTCGATCAAATCCATAAATTAAGCTGACTTATGTCCACCCAATTGGTTTATGGAGTGAAGAGTTGGACCAAGTTGGAATAAAGGAGGAATTTACAATACACCTAAAACTATTTTATAACATTTTTGTTTTGAGATCAAATAAAATCAATTCTATAAATCCATAAAGGATTACATTTGATGTACGGACATTAGTTCGATTTATGATAAATATTAATATTAAGTCAGTATGATGGATTGAAAATTTATGTTATCATTATGTTTAAATTATGAAGTATGCAAAGTAAGTTTTAATGTAATCTATATCTAAAAAAACAAATAATTTCAAAAAAAGAAAAGTAAGTTCGAACTTTCAATGAGAGGCGCCGCACTTAGGAGTGGTTTTTTCGTATATAAATTTACAAAAACACGATTTAAAACAATATAAAAAACTCACACACTAACACTAAGCAGTTGGGTTGCACAAAGAGTTTGTATTCCCTATACCTTCGAGAGCATCAATGCAGGACTTGTATGATAGGATGGGTAGTATGGAGATACGCCAGGAGGCTATAGAGATGATTGAGTGTCAAATCACTGGACAAGTACCAGGAGGTGTATGAGCATATGGCAAGGGTTATAGTGATACCACTTGCAGGCAGCCTACAACCTACCTATTAGTGCCACCACAATATGATCATGTTTTATATCAGCAGTACCCACCTCCGCCACCACAGTATCAGCAGCAGCTAGGATGATGATGAGTAGTGTCGAGATGACACAAGTTACTAGTGACCCGAATGGTTTGGTGTCACGTATGTTTTAAAAACAATTTCCTAAATAAAAGTACGGTGCACTTACTCCATAGTGCGCCGGTTTTTCTAAAAAATAACAAAGGATTTGAAAAAACTCAGAAAGTACGCCGCACTTTCTCTAAAGTGCGCCGCACTTACCTTTCTGGAATCAAACAAGATGCTTGTTTCTTCGTTTTTATACGAAATTTGCTTGAACTAAAAATGTTATTTGTTTGTTGATAATATGTAAATGTAAAAAGATATTTGCGTAAGAGAAAACGTTTTAATGTTGACTTATTTTATAAAAGCTATGGATCCAAATTCGAGCCTTGGAAAAATTTGCGTAAGAGAAAACGTTGCTAAAATCTCGAGTGACAAAATTGAAGGATCTAGAGACTGGGATTCTCCAGAGTATCAAGACACTGCTAACAGTGAAGGAAAAAAGGAAACAAAAGCTATGGTTTTTCACAAGATGGATACCAAAGAAGTTAGTGATAGATTCTTGGCACCTTGTTTTGTCAATGGGCTGGAAGCATATGATAGTGAGATTAATCTTGGAGTGCAAGAGAACATGATCTTGAGCAAGTATGCAGTAAAACTATGCCTGGAACATGAGGTTAAAAGAGGAAACAAAATAGTTAAGAAAGAGCTCATTGTTGCATTAAGAGGTGAGATCCATTTTGTGAAGTTCATTCTCAACCCATATGAAGATGATGTTGAACCAGGGGTGATTTTTAGAAGATCATTCCTACGTATGACCAAAGCAATTACTGATTTCGGGGCTGAAACTAACACAATATACCCTGATATCGATCTGTTCTTGGAAGATACTGAAGAAGAAGAAAAAAATATGGATGATTGGGACCAATTGCTTGATTTTAACTTAGATGATAGACCACTATTGGGTGGAGAAGAACTTTCGCTGTTTGTATGCAAAATGGGGAAAAGTGGCCATAATAAGAAGCGGGCAATGGAGAATCTTAACTTTTTCTATCAAGATATAGGAACATCTTCGTCAACTGGAAAACATTTGACTCAGGAAGAAGCAGTAAAGGAAGCATTGGCACTCAGAATTAGCCAAAAGTTTGCTCTGTTAGAATAGGTAAGGCCAGTACTTGAGACAATGGCTTATCATGAAAAATACAAGAAAGTGCTAGATGAGATTTGGAAAGACAAAGTGGAATTAGATGGAATGGTTGTGAAAGAAGAAGAAGAAACAATAAAAAGGTTAAAGGTGAGGCGTTAAAAGAAAAAGACGACCCCGAAGAATTCATATTTCCCATCAAATTGGAGGGACAGGTTAACAAAAATGCATTGGCTGATATTGGGTCGGATATCAATACCATGCCTTACCGGATTTATGAGTAGTTAGGAAGATAAGAAATGAAGAAGGTCGACAGGGGGATTATAATGATTAATCACACTCAGGCAGAAGCTATGGGGATACTCACAGATGTTGATAACGCTCCAAATATACATAAAATATCCCTCAAAAATATGTGAAATATATATGTTAACGTATGAAATATTACAAAGTTTGGTTGTTTGTTGTGTAATAATTGTTTCAGGACCAAGAATGACGAAAATGACTAAATGTGCAAAGATATTCCGTTAAATACACTAACGGTCATTAAAAGAAGATTCTAAAAGAGAATCCAATGAAGAATTAATGAACAAGGCCAAAGTGCGGTGCACTTATACCAAGTGCGGTGTACTTCATGGCGGGTTCAATGAAATTGAATTAAATGACCAAGTACGGCGCATAATTTTGTTTGTGCGGCAGACTTTACCTTTAGTTACTCAAAAATCATAATGATTGCCATTATTGGGCAACCCTTGATTTCCTCTTTTCCCACAACTGATGCACCATCCTCACCTATAAATAGGCAATCATTCTATTATCATCACAATTCACTACATCTTTGATCAAAAGAAGTATAGGAAAGTTAGGAAGAAGTTTTAGTAGAATTGTTGGAGTATCATCTTGATCTTCATCATTCCGGGTTACAATCATCAAGAAAATATACTTTTGATCTTGGAAATCTCTGAATAAGAAGCTGTTAGTTGAAATTCCGGGTTGTTATAATCATTGTTCGAAGAAAACTCTTGAAAATCAATATAATTTGCATTTGGAATAAGTATAAACATGTTTCTCTCCTTGAATATTATGTTTTCTGAATCTAACATGCTTGTTATGTGTTTTATTGCTATGAATATGGAGTAATTTATTTATGTTTATTTGGGATTTATAGAGTAATATGGATTAATTCGGGATGACTAATGATTTTTGGTTAATAATAAATATGAACTTGATATTTAGATATTTAGGTTGTTGATCATCATTTGATCATTCACTAAGTTCGAGAATAGGTCGAAAGGCTCTGACTTGCAGTTTGATTTCTAGTTGTTTGTCTATGACAACTCGGTATTAGCTTTGTGAGAATTAGCTAATAAAATGCTCATCATCCTAAATATATAAATGTTTAATGCTTAACCTCAGGTCTAACAAACTTGGTTAAGAAAGTTTATATTTGTTATTTCCAAACGTGAACCAATCTTAAAGCGTTTTTCACAATTAAGATTAAAGACCGAAAGGATTCTTTATTATGTTAAATAGACAATCGATTGAATAAGCTACCCGTTCATTCCTTTGATTATACTTAATTTCATGAATTTATCATCATCCCAAGTTATCCTCCATTACTCTTGCCTCCCGAATAAACATTGCTTTTATAATCTTGAAGTTGTGTTATCAATTATCTTTAGATCGTGACAGTCTATAAGATAAACCTTTTCGTAATACAATCGACCTTTTTAGAATAACCGATCCTGAGGAACGACCTGGTCTTACACTTAACCTATACTATAAACGGGGGTTTATACTTTACCCGTGTGTTAATTGGAAATCGGATAAAACTAGAATTATAAATTTAAAGCTTTTATAACACATCAAAGTTTTTGGCGCCGCTGCCGGGGATTGAAATCATTCTTGAAATAGTTATTATTGTGTTACAAACTAAATTTTCAAAAATTTCCGTACAGTTTTTTGGCAAAATGAACCAATTTTCTTCAGAAAGTACGCCGCACATACCCATTGTGCGTCGGTTTTTTTTGTAATTACAGAAAGTACTCCGTACTTATACCAAGTACGCCGCACTTCTTGCATTTTTCACAAACAAAATAGTTTTCAAAAAGAGAAGAGGAACATCAATACCAAAACCCCAAAAACCTCATAAATTGTAATTTGACCATTTGAAAATGTAGAATTTATTCCTAATATTCGTAATTGTCAAAATCTTATATAATCGTAATTTAAACACTAAAATAAGAAAATTCAAAAAGAACTGTTTAACATCTTATTTGTTTGAAATTCTGCATGCCTATATGTATCTATTTATTGTTAAGTGTTGCTTATTTAACTTTGCCTACCTACAAAATGGAAATAAAAATGAAAACTTTAAAAAACTTGAAAATTATATGATACTTGATATATTTAAAAACCTGATGCTTGCTTTGTTTTACAGATATTATAAAAATAAGAAATATAAAAACACTAAAATTAAAACTTTTAAAAATTTTAAAACTAAAAATTTTGAAAGTACGGCGCACTTACTCCATAGTGCGCTGGTTTTTCTGAAAAATAACAAAGGATTTGAAAAAAATAAGAAAGTACGCCGCACTCTTTCTAAAGTGCGTCGCACTTACCTATCTGGAGCCAATCAGGATGCTTGTTTCTTCGTTTTTATACGACAATTGCTTGAACTAAAAAATGTTATCTGTTTGTTGATAATATGTAAATGTAAAAAGCTATTATTATTTATTTTAACTAACCCACTAATGGTTGTTTTAATGTTGTCTTATTTTATAAGAGTTATGGATCAAATTCGAGTCTTGGAAATATTTGCTTAGGAGAAAACATTGTTGAAATCTCGAGTGACAAGATTGAAGGATCTGAAGACTGGGATTCTCCTGAGTATCAAGACACTGCTAAACAGCTGGCAGGAAAAAGAAAACAAAAGCTAGGGTATTTCACCAAGGATAGATACCAAAGAAGTTAGTGGATAGATTCGTGGCACCTTGTTTTTGTAATGGGCTAGAATCCTATGAAGGGGAGATTAATTTGAGTGGAGAGAACATGACTCGGAACGAATATGCAGTTAAAAGTTAGCCCTGGAACTGAGGTTAAAAGAGGAACCAAAAATAGTCTAAGAAAGAGCTATTGTTGCCATTAAGAGTGTGATATATTTTGTGAAGTTCTTTATCAACAGATGAAGATGATGTTGAACCAGGGGTTGATTTTCAAAAGATCATTCCTACATATGACCAAAGCAATTAATGATTTCGGGGCTGGAACTAGCCTAAATACACCCTGATATCTACATGTTCTTGGAAGATACTAAAGAAGAAGAAAAAAATATAGATGACTGGGATCAATTGCTTGATTTTAACTTAGATGATATACCATTATTAGGTGGAGAAGAACTTCCGCCATTTGTATGCAAAATGGGGAAAAGTAGCCGTAATAAGAAGCAGGCAATGGAGAACCTTAACTTATTCTATCAAGATATAGGAACATCTTTGTCAACTGGGAGACATTTGACTCAGGAAGAAGCAGCAAAGGAAGCATTGGCACTTAGAATTAGCCAAAAGTTTGCTCTGTTAGAAGAGGTAAGGTTCGTACTTAAGACAATGGCTTATCATGACAAATACAAGAAAGTGTTGGATGAGATTTGGAAAGACAAAGTGCAATTAGATGGAATGATTGTAAAAGAAGAAGAAGCAATAAAAAAGGTTAAAGGTGAGGCGTTAAAAGAAAAAGACGATCCCGGAGCATTCATATTTCCCATCAGATTGGAGGGACAGGTTAACGAAAATGCGTTAGCTGATACTGGGTCGGATATCAATACCATGCCTTACCGGATTTATGAGCAGCTAGGGAGAGAGGAAATGAAGAAGGTTGATAGAGGAATTATAATGATTAATCACACTCAAGCAGAAGCTATGGGGATACTCACAAATGTTCTTTGTCATGTAGGGTTCACTATCTTAATTGCTAAGTTTCTAATCTTGGATATACCAATCGACCGTGATGCACCAATAGTTGTTGGTCGGGGATTCCTGCGTACGATTGGTAGCATAGTCAATACCCCAGAGAGACTTTTCTCGACTTTTGATGGATTTTGTCATCAAACCTTCCGTGCTGCAAGATATGATGTTATGAGAAACGCAGAAAGTGAAAGCGATGACGAAGAAGAGTATGAGATAAAAAGGAATAAGTTTGGAGCACCGATATATGGTCTAAAACCTGCACCATATCTGAATTGTAACGATCCAGCTGAGCAATCGTTAGCTATACAAACAATAACTAACCCGTTCCGGAAGATTAGTGTTTGGAAGAAGGCTGTTAGTTTCCTTGGTTCGTTACCAGTACCATTAAAGCACGTTAACTGGAAACCTGATTATTAGGGTTCTTATACTAAAGAAGAAGAAGCAAAAGGATAATGGCGTATTGAGATAAGGTTAACTGATGCATACGGAAATATTTATATACAAGGATTCACAACCAAGAAAATGGACCAGAAGTTGTCAAAATATCATAAGTTGAGTGACATTATGTCACCTAATTAGTTTACGGAGTGAAGAGTTAGACCGAATTGGAATAAAGGGGGGAATTTATGTACTCCTAATCTATTTTACTTTTTTTTATTGTTGAGTCAAAATAAAATCATATGTATAAATCCATAAGGGATTACATCTGATGTACGGACATTAGTCCAATCTATGATAAATATCAATATTAAGTCAATTTGGTGGATTGAAAAATTATGTTATCATTATTATGAAGTTTGCAAGGCAAGTTTATGTAATCTATATATATAAAGAAAAAATATATAATTTCTAAAAAAAGAGGGGAAAGTACGCCGCACTTCTAGGAAGTGCGCCGCACTTTATGGCGGTTTTCTTTTATAAAACTTACAAAACACGATTTAACTCATTATAAAAACTCACACACTAACACAAAGTCGCCGGGTTTCTCACAAAAACAAAGAAAATTTTCAAAAAGATCAATCCATCAAGTTCTTAATCATGCCTAGGTTATGTTAATATAATTCCTAAACTTGTTTATTATCAATTTGTTCCATTTCTTATTTATTAGGTTGTTTATAATTAGATTAGGGATAATCGAATCCATGGTAAATATGAACAATTAACATATTAAATTATGATATTTAGGAGTTACTTATCAACATGCATGCTTAATATTGCTAGATCTAAAATACTGTTCATTTTATAAATTTATCTTTAAAATAAATTGTTGGTAAATCATAAAATTCGGAATTGTTTTAACCAGTCCAGAAAGTATGCCGGTTTTAGGATAAAACCGCCGCACTTTGTCAAATTCCCAGGAAGTACGCTGTACTTCAGGGAAGTGCGCCGCACATTTTACATCAGAAGGTCACAAAATGTTTGCAAAACCATCAAAACCATGACCATTTATATTAAATCAGTTCTAACATAACCATACATTGTATTGTTGATTGTTTTTGATGTATAAAACGATGCTGAAGCCAGATCATCAAGATCCAAACGCTCTCAATGATCACAAGCATAAATAACGCGACAAAGCAACTCACACATTTTTATAGATAAGATTCTCTCCACACTCACTCAATTTAGTAAAATGGATAGTAAATAGAAGTCACTCATACGCGCAATCATGAAATGTTAAATTTACCGCCTGCTTGTATAAGAAACTAAACTTCACCGACATGGCGTAAGCACCCAACATAAACATCAAAAGAGGCACTTTACTTAGTGATATTATTTATTTTTTATATTTGTTTGAAAAAGGTTCATAATAAAATCATAATCCACCTTATCCGTAATGTAACCAACTATTCCTTTACTTCATCGCTCTTTTTTTAGAACTTTGGCTTATTTTTGCCTTATTTCACTTTAACTTGGGGGAAACATGCTTTCCCCCATACTTAAGATAAGACACTACTTCAAATGAACTTAGATTTTTGCAACCTTCGCACTTCATTTTAACAGTAATACCAGCATTTTACGCTCCTCGATTCGTACGGATAAAATTTCAGATAATTTAATTAAAAATCTTTTTGAACAAATTTATTAGATACTTATATTTATATTTTATCACCTCTAATCAGTAAAATATTTATAACACGCGAACGTGTCCCTACTACGGTCTCATAAAGATTTCAAGCATAAATTTTAGAATTAAAAAATCACCGGCACACTCATACAATTTTAAATCGATACCAATGCTCCAGAAAAGGCGACATACTACAAATACACAGCCTTAACGACGAATGAGATACTTGCAGTCGCAATCAAACCATAACTCGAGAAAACTAAAGATAAAAATCATCTTAGGTATCAAAGATGGATAGCCGAAATTTTAAAATCTAATCCTTACAATTTTTAATTTTGGGTGGTATAAATATGCTAGTAATGTTATCAATCCAGAGTCAGATTGCTTGTATGTGATCATAAAAAAATGTTATTTTTCAATCAAAAATTTTATTTAATTTCTCTTTTTTTTCTTTTAATATTTTCCAGTTTATCTCCCCCCACGCTTAATATGAACATATTTCCTAATGTGAAATATTAAAGAAAAAGATAAAATGGAAAAGTAAAATAATACTTCTCACTTATGAAGAATTACTTGAATCTTTTGCTTTTCGTCTTTTCCGTCTCGCGCCTTTCTTTTTTTTCTGTTACAAATATAAATATAGCATACACAAATAATAATAATAATCCTAATTATTTATTTGAAGAAAGTACAATAATATTATTTTAAATGCCAACAACAAAGGCATTTTACACACCGTAGTAATAATAATAATAATAATGTTTTTTAAAGAAATTGTTTTGAAAACACACGTGACCCAAAACATGTGGTCACACAACCAACTTGTGTCATATAGACACTACTCGTCATCATCTTGTTATTGTTGTTGATACTGCAGTGGTGGAGGTGGGTAATATTGATCATACTACGGCTAAGCATAAACAGGTGGGTTGTAAGCTCCCTGCAGTGGAACACAGTAAACCCCAGTCATATGCTCAAACACTCCCTGGTACTTGTCCTAGTGATATGACTGCCTATACTCCATCCTCTCTATAGCCTCCTGGTGTATCTCCACCCCCAAAATGGGTCGCAGCGGAAATATGGGTTGGCGAGTGTTACTTCATAGATCAACAGCACGAGATAAGAGAAACGACCTTTTATGAGTCGTTAAATTTATACATGGATTGAATAGACTTCGTTGTTACAATAGCGAAGCTTAAATAGTTCATCCATGAAAGTAAAGATTTAAGACATTAACAATTTTTCCCAAAATGTTTGATCCAAATCTTATGTAATGACTCCAATTGATGTACCACCAATGTATCCTTGTTTCTCGTAACCTTATTGACTGAGAAAACATGCTTTAAAACGTCAACATAAAGTTGGTGATTCACAGGTTTAGTAAATGTTTAAAATAGGACCACAAGATTTCCAATGTAAGACATGTAACACATACAATATCTTAAAAGTAATTACGAGTGCACTAAGTTCATGACACCGAAGCTCACATATTATATGTATGTTATTTAATTGACTAAATGTGCCCATGTAGATGTTCAACCGCAACATCCATATTGTTCCGAATGTATACGTTCGTTGTTTCAGTAACTGTCGAAAACCGATGAGCGTACTCACCCGATCGGGGATGTCAATCCAAATAGACTATTCATAACATTCGCGCTCGCTAACTAGCAATTGACAGTTCATGAAAGTGGGCAATAGTGGGTTTCGCTACTTAGGCCAACTCGTAATATGTTTAAAAGAGTACTTGCGTCCAAATGTAAAACAATGCATGTTTCTCACCCCAAAGTTGTAAAACAATATAATTGTGTAAAAGCACCGTATTGTGAATTATGATTATCTAAATCAAGTAAGTGAATCGGCCTCGGCAATATGAATGAACCTAATTAATTATAAGCCGTATGAGTTTAATGTATTCATATAATTTAAGCATCACATGTTCTATAGCTACAACCACACCTAATTGTTTTTATTAATTAATTAAAGTCTAAAACAATAATTACTCGTCTTTGTTATAATAAAAGTGTATATACTTGACGTAAGAATATTATTTTTATTTAATAATGCATCGTTTGTAAAAATGTATGATTTAATAATGATATTTTATTATTAAATTAATTGTTTTATAAAAGATTGTATAAAAATAAAAGTAATGCGCGCGAGTTTTAAAACTTCATATCTTTATCGTTTCGACTCCGTTTTATACGTTTCTTATGTCCACGTCTCCGTATTAAAATGATTTATCAAAATATCATATTTATAAAGTTTAACCCACTGATGAACAGTAACTTTTACTGTTCATCACAGTTTATATAAATTATTTTATAAAATTAAACATGTGTAACTTGTTTTAATCATAACTCGTTCGTTATAGCTCCGTTTCTCGAGATCCTTATGTCCGTGGATTAGTATTAAGAAAATTTATCAAAATATTATATTTATAAAATTTAAATCCACTGATGAACAGTAGCTTTTTACTATTCATAACAGTTTATAAAAATATTTTTATAGAATTAAATATATATACCTTGTAAACTACGTAACTTGTTCGTTATAATTCCGTTTTTCGAGTTCTTTATGTCCGTGGGTTCGTATTAAGGAAAATTATCAAAATATTATATTTATACAATTTATACCCCTGATGAACAGTAACTATTACTGTTATCATCGGTTTTATCATATTTTTATAAGTTAATAAATATAACTTGTAAATGTCGTATTTTGGTTCGTTATAATTCCGTTGTTCGAGTTCCTTACATGCCACGATCCTTTTATTAGACACTATTTTTATAAAAATATAAAACATAAGATTTATATTTCGAATTTCAAAAATATATATAAGACATAATTAGGGTTTCATAAATTAAAACAAGTGTTTACAATCATTTATTAGGAACCTTGCAACATTATTTTTCATGTGTTGTACCGTATATTTCCATGTATTTAGTCCTTAAATGTCTGTCCTTTGTCCATATGAATCATCATATACTTATATAACTTAAAATAAAACTTGGTGGTGATTAACTAATGCAACAAATATGTAAATACAATAGGAATAATAAACGAGTAATTGAAAACTTTAAATAGACCTTATAGGAATCAAGTAGGATGATGAACACAAGATGTAAACCCCAAACAAGCCTTCACAATCAAAACCCTAATCAAGAAAACCCTAAATAAGTTTTCTTGATAAATCCTTGTTAAACCCGAATCCAAGCTTCCCAACACCTTGAGTAGTCTTAGGTAGCCTTAGATTAAACACTTGAATGCTTGGAACACCTTGGATGCAAAAATAAAATGAAACCCTAGAAGATTAAGGTGTGCCGTGGGTTTTAGGCACAAAGAGGGGGTTTTGTGCTTTGGTTTTTCTTGAATAAAAGTGAAAGAGTAATAAGGACTTAAGGCTTTCATTATATAGCAACTTAGAAAACCATGGAAGTACTTAAATGAAACCATGGGAGCTAAGAAGTGGTTAATGGACACAGCTTGTAAGAGATATCCCTCCTCCCAAGGAGGAGGCCATGGTTTTAGGAGGGGGGAGGTACAAGGGATTTGACTAAAGGTTTAGAACATGAGTCTTAAGGTACTTTATGTAGGGTTTACAAGTTGTAGAAAGTATTAATAAGGGTTAATGATTTAATTCAAGGGTAAAGGTCTTATGTCGGTTATAGAGGATAAGGTGAGACTAAAATAATTAAATTTTGAGTATTGGGTATAAACGTGGGTATTTGTTTAAGTGTAGATAGGTAAAGGTGCTTCCGGGTACGACCGAAAGTAATTTATTGCGAAACGTAAGCGTTTTACGTAACCAACAAAAATAAATTATGAAATGTTATAAATTATACTCTTAATAATCATATAACACTTGCTTGATGTCAACTTTAATTTGTTTGGTGTCCGTTTACATTGATCATTGATTTTTAGTTTACGCGATTTAACTATAAAGATAATAATTAAAAGCGAATGTCGTAAAACTCTAAAAATAAATTATGGAATTTATTAAAGTTAAATATAACCTAAAATGTTTACTGTCTCCACCCGTTAGGAGAGCCTTGTCCAAGGCTCAAGATGCAACTTTCTTCGAGGGTGTGGTTTTATGAAAAAGGTGCGGATGCTTTTTCGGAACTTGATCTTCGCGTTCCCCCACTGTGAAACTTTGGACCTCTGTGGAGTTCCATCGAACTATGATGATGGAATACGAATTCGCCGTAGCTCCTGATCTCACGCTCCAAGATTTCCATGGTTCTTTAACGAAGTAGAGTTTATCATCAATGTGTAATTCATCTAACGGAATTGCCAACGGCTCGTCAGATAAACACTTTTTAGATTGGATATATGAAAATGTGTTACTATGAACCCTACTTAATTGCTGAGGTAATTCGAGTCTATAAGCAACGGTTCCCACTTTGGCCAACACCTTGAAAGGTCCAATGTACCTCGGGTTCTCTTTCCGTTTTCAAAACGTACGACCCCTTTCCCAGGTGATACCTTTAACATAACTCGATCACCAACTTGAAACTCTAAAGGCTTACGCCTCACATCGGCGTAACTCTTTTGGCGATCATGAGCAGCTTGCATTCTCTGCTTAATCTGGACAATCTTCTCGGTCGTTTCATGAACAAGTTCTGGACCGGTGAGCCGAGCATCTCCGACCTCAGCCCAACACACAGGTGACCGACACTTTCGGCCATAAAGTGCCTCGAATGGGGCAGCTTTAATACTAGCATGGTAGCTGTTGTTGTATGAGAATTCAATCAGCGGTTAAGTGTCACTTCCAAACCATTCCAATGTTATCACGCAAGCGCGTAAATATCTTTAAGAGTTTGTGTGGTTCTTTCACTTTGCCTCTGTTCTGGATGGTATGTCGTAACTCATTATCCAACCGGTACCCATAATTTCTAATAATGACCTCCAGAAGGTTGGATCGTAAACCGGGGGTCACGATCACAAATGATCGAGACTGGTATCCCATGCCTTGTGACCACTTCTTTCAAGTACAATTTTGCTAGTTTGTCCATAGGGTCAGTTTCCCTCATTGGTAAAAAGTGTGCAGACTTAGTGAGTCGGTCTACAATTACCCATATGGTGTCGTTTCCACTTTGCGTTCTTGGGAGTTTGGTGACAAAGTCCATAGTGATATTCTCCCATTTCCATTGAGGAATTGCTGGTTGTACCAGTAAGCCAGATGGTTTTTGGTGTTCGGCTTTGACTCTCAAACACGTCAAACACTTGCTAACATAGGTGGCAATGTCAGCTTTCATGTTAGGCCACCAGTACAGTTGCTTCATGTCCTGGTACATTTTATCAGAACCCGGGTGAACAGAATATTTCGACTTGTGAGACTCATGCATAATTAGAGCCCTTAGGTCACCGTAGCGAGGCAACCAACTTCTGTTGTTCAGACACATCGTTCCGTCCGCACGTGGTTCCAATTTCTCCTTCCTGGGCTTTTCTGGGTCCTTCGAATTCTCAATCAACATACCTCCTACATCTTCAGACTTGAGGTTTTCTGGTTTTCTTGCCTCAATCTGAGCCTCCAAAATCCGCTTGGGTAGGTCCAAACCAATAGTCATAACTAAGGCCCGAACCCGTAATGGCTTTACTCGTTCCTTTCTGCTCAATGCATCGGCCACTACATTTGCTTTTCCTGGGTGATAGCGGATTTCGCAATCATAATCACTAAGCAATTCCAACCAAGTCGCTGTCTATGTTTAGTCCTTCTGATCGGAGTGTGTTGCAAACTTTTGTGGTCAGTGAACACTGTACACTTTGTCCCGTACAAATAATGCCTCCAGATCTTTAGAGCGAATACTACTGCGCCTAACTCCAAATCATGAGTGGTGTAATTTTTCTCATGAATCTTTAGTTGTCGTGATGCATAAGCAATCACCTTTTCTCTTTGCATTAGCACTGCGCCCAACCCTTTGATTGAAGCGTCGCAGTAAGCGATAAAGTCTTCACTTCCTTCGGGTAACGCTAGAATTGGCGCACTGCATAATTTTTGCTTTATCAACTGAAAAGCTGCTTCTGCCTTGTCACTCCATTCAAACTTGATCTTCTTTTGAGTCAGTTTAGTCATTGGCTTGGCGATTTTTGAGAATCCTTCAATGAATCTTCGGTAGTAGCCTGCTAAGCCCAAAAATTGACGAATCTCCGTTGCAGACTTAGGAAGTATTTCCCAATCTTTGGACAGATTCAATCTTGGCAGGATCCCATGAATACCCTGACTGTTCAATCACATGACACAAGGAACTGTAACATTAGGGATCCAGATTCGCACTTAGAGAATTTGGCTATACAACTGTTCCTTCTTAAGCAATCTCCAGGTTAACTTGAGGTGCTCTGCATGCTCATTGCTTGTTCTACTGAGTAATATCAGAATGTCCATCAATAAAGTCAATACGATATTTATAAGGTATGGTTTGCACCCGATTCATGAGATCCATAAATACAACAGGTGCGTTGTCAACCTACGGCATAACTTGAAACTCGTAAAATGTCCATATCGAGTCTGATCGCGGTCTTTGGAAATGATCTACTTCACGAACCCTTAGATGATGATAACCTGACTCAGGTCGATCTTTGAGTAGATACATTGAACTGTAGTTGATCGAAAAAAATCATCAATTCCTGGGAAGCGGAATAACGGTTCTTTAACGTTAGTTTATCAATTCCCGGTATTGTACACATCCGGAAGGATCCGTCCTTCTTCTGACAAACAAGACCCGGAGCTCCCCAGGTGAAGAACTGGGTCTTTAAAGCCTTTGTCGGAAAGTGTCTTTCAATTGGTCGGACAACTCCTTCAATCTCGGATGGTTGCCTAGTCGATAAGGTGCCCGTGTTTCTGGCGCGCACCAGGTATTAGATCAGATTTGATATTCACTTGGCGGGTTGGTGGATTACCCGGAAGTCTTGGGGAATACCTCAGGAAAGTCTTGAATATTGGGTACTTCTTCAGTCGCCTTCTCCTTCGACTTGTCTTCCGCCTTTTTCATAGTAACCTGTGCTAAAGATAGGACATCCCTCCAGCAAATACTTTTGTGCCTTGGTGCACGAGATGATGTTCAATCGGGACTCGTGACCATTGTTGCTTCCGTCACCATGAAAAATTAAAATCTTGTCTCCAAAGGGAACACGAACAAGTTTCTCATCACAAACGATTACGGCATGATATTTAGCTAACCAGTCCATACCGATAATGACGTACAGAACTATCCCATCTCTAAGGGCATCAAGTCGATGTGAATGGATGATTTATGAAAGTTTAGAGTGCAACACCGTATAGTGTATTAACCCAAATTTTTCTACCGTCAGCCTAATCTCAACATCATAAACCAGGGTCTATGTAGTTGGGTTGATTTCAATCAAAGACTAATTGCAGTAGATATGACTTCTATCGGCTCCAGTGTCAAATAGTATTGAAGATAACGGTTATTTTAGGAGGAACGTACCCGTGACAACATAGAGTTCGGAGTTAGTTCCAGCAGAGCCCAAAACATAAGCTCTTGCTACAGCCATTGCTATTTCCAGCCCGATTCCCTTGATTTCCATTCTTCAGTTTTGGGCAGTCACTCTTGTAATGACCTTGCACTCTACACTCAAAGCAAGTGATAACTCGTGGGTTTGTCCTTTGGGGTCTCTGGTTATGGTTGTTGTTGTTGTTGTTGTTGTTATTAGCAGTAGGTCGAACCTTACAGTCACGGGCCGAGTGGCCAAGCTTTTTGCAGTTAGTGCACTTTTGAATACAGGGCCCATCGTGGTGATAATTACACTTGGTACATAGAGGTTTGGTTCCTCCATAAGGTTTCTTATCTCACAGGGCCAGCAGTGTAAGCCGTGCCACATTGTTTCTTTTGTATGGTTTTGTTGTTGGTTTGGGTGATTCCTTGGAGCATCTTTATATTTCATCTTATTTTTGCTTGGCGTTCAGCTGCAGTGTTCATCTTTTTGTCCATCTTTTCAGTAGCAAAATTCAAATAGCCTCTTGCATTGACTGAGGGCTTTGATGCCTTAAAATGCCATGAATCATGTTAGGGAAGACCACGAACTACCTTTTCCACTTTAGCTGATTCCTTCAGGGAACATTCTATCACACATGAGTGCAACTCTTGGAATCGTTGATTGTAAGTCATCAAATCATTATCCTTCACTTTTAAGTTTCCAGTACTCAGGTTCTAGCATTTTTGATCTCGCCCCTGGGGCAATATTTATCTGTTATCATCCTTTTCAAGGCCGTCCATGGCATTGTGTATGCAACATCTTGTCCGACAGCCCTCACGTGTGAGTTCCACCACGTCAAGGCACTTCCTTGGAGAGTACAAGATGCAAACTTAACCTGATTTGTAATAGCACAGTTGCTGATAAGGAAAACAGATTCCATCTTTTCTGCCCATTGGGTCAGGCCAACGACTCCTTCAGTGCCCTTGAAATTTATAGGCTGGCACTTCAAGAAGTCAGTGTAAGTGCATTCTCGTTGAGCAGGCACTTGCCTTCTTCCGCCGGTTCCTGAACCATGGCTGTTATCGCCATCTCTGCTTCTGCTTGCATCGCGTTCTGCTAGAGCAGCAGCAACGCCTTGATCAATTAAGGCTTGGAGTTGAGCCTCAGTGACAGTTGTGGTAGGAGCGGTTGTGGTGGCGGGTGTTGTCCTCGTGGCTCTTCTTGTTGGTAACATTTTCTTCTAACATCACAAGGAATATAATACACGTCAGATTTCACACAATCATAAACGTAACGTGACATATGCATAATAAATAAAAAGATCACCATCCACAGCGAAATATACAACTGAAAGTGAAATCAACAATGACATAAATAAATCAACATTCATACACAACAACATCGATAATTCATAAACGATTGGTCCTGATTACAACATGCCAGTTCAATGAGATACAAAACTTGGGAAAATTATGGACCTAAGGCGGTGTTAGATGGGGATCACCCTTATACTTAACAAGCATTTCAAAGATAGCTAAAAAGATAAAACAGAAGTCCTTACAGCCTATTAGCTGGGAGTAGCCCATAAAACTTAATAGGCTATACGGGATAGCTACAAATGATGCATGACTAACTGCTGCTGCCAGCCTCAGCTGGTCCATCCTGGGGCTCTGGGTCTCTAGCCTCTAGTGTCGCAATACGTCCAAGTGCTGTAGTCAACTGAGTCTGAAGTGATGTGGTCTGAGTAATCAACGTAGCAACCTGTGCCTCTAGCGTCTTAACATGTGCCTCTATGGCTGCACTCCTCTCCTCAGAACTAGTCCATGCTATACGAGCATATACAGCCTCTCTATCCATAGCAAAAGCTGTGCGGTGGTGTTGTATCCTCTCTCTGTATAATGTGTTGCTTGGCTCCCAAGTAAGCCCGGTCATCATGTGCCTCCTCAATCGTACCTCGAACTCCTCAGTCCTCTGATCTATACAGTAGTATCCAAGGCTCTGTCACTCTCTGGACGACCCATTCTTAGGTGGTCGATGCTATCTCCTCTTGGCCTCATCAATTCTCATCCCAAGTGTCAATCGCTGGGGTAGGTCTGGCTGTCTCGCGGCACCAGCACACCGAACTCCCCCGATCTCGCATTCGAGGAGCGGGGAGTAGTAAGACAAGCTCTCTTCGAGGCGGCATCTCAGCCTTCGGGAATATCAGTCTGGGGGAAAGTAGGTGAAAATGTGATAGGGTGGTGTGCATCTGCAGTCTCATCCGAATCCCGGCTGTCTATAGCCTTATTGGTGCTCCAGTATCAGTAGGGCTAGTAGTGAGTGGTGATGGTAGGGGGGTATGGTGAAGATACAACAGGTTGTGGTGTGTAAGTATCGGCCTGCATGCTCAGCAATGCGTGCCTCCATGGATGCCGACATCGGGGGGCTCAGGTCAGGACACTTTCGTGCCCTACGCAGACGTGTCTGGCAAAGGGGGATCCTGATCTGAGGTGGTCTAGGGGTGGGGTGCAGACTATTAGTCCAAACGCCTCTGTATCACCCGCCGAGGGAAACAGGGTCAACAATAGGTTATAGCTGAAGAGTCGGCCAGAGATAGGTGATCAATCCACCTCCTCGTCATCTCTTCGTCCTCGGAATGGCTCCTCATCACTTCATCTTCAGTGTCATCACCGAGGGTCATCATCTTATCCCTCCGTCTGAGGGGTAATCAGCATGCTCCTCCTCGGAGTCTCCTCGGATAGAATTCAGTACTTAGCCTGGTGATAGGGCTACGGGTGAAGCATCAGCGGGTAGATGTGGGGTCCTCCATGGGTGCCTCATCCTCTGAAGGTACTAAGTACTCGGGGTACTCAGGCTCGGGTACAAATGGTATCTCAATGGGTGATGGTGGGTGCTCGGGACCGGGCACATAGTCAGGGGATGCTGGGTGCTCAGGTCCAGGCACATAGTCAGGGGATGCTGGGTGTACTGGCTGCATGGGGAGTCCATCGTATCCTAATACGATGACTCGTGGTACACCTCCATCGGATATCTCCTCGTCGGCTCCCCAAAAGACTCTCCCTGGTTCGGAGTCAGTGTAACACAGAAGGTATAGGTGACAGCGGTTTGATGTAGACGACTTGACTGCAGAAGATAAAATAAACTTATATAAGTATATTTTATTAGACCATCATTAGTATATATGTAGTATCATATAAACATGTATCTTATCATGTAAGGATATAGCATATCCACTATATGCAACTTGATAGTGTATGTGTCCCGTGAAAAACTTTTGTATGATGCAATGATTTGAAAAATGGTTATAGTCAAGTAAAACATTTGACCTGGTTCTCTATAACTAGCTCTTTGATGCCAATCTGTAACACCCAAAATGGGTCGCAGCGGAAATATGGGTGGCGTAGTGTTACTTCTATAGATCATAACAGCACGAGATAAAGAGAACGACCTCTATATGAGTCGTTAAAATTGATACATTGGATTGATAGAATTGTTTGTTACAATAGCCGCAAGCTTAAAATAGTTTCATCCATAATAAGTATAGTTTTTAAGACGTAACATAATATTCCCAAAATGTTATGCATCCAAATTTTATAGTAATGACTCAAAAGGATGACCACCTACGTATCCTTGTTTCTTCGTACCTTATTGACTGATAGAAAATCATGCTTTAAAACGTAATCATAAGTTGGTGAATTCACATGTTTAGTAAATGTATGAAATAGGACTGCAAGATTTCCAATGCAAGACATGTAACACATACAATATCTTAAAAGTAATTACGGGTGCTCAAGTTCATGACACAGAAGCTGACATATATATGTATGCAATTTAATGCACTAAATGTGCCCATGTAGATGTTCAACCCGCACACATCCTAAAAAGTGTTGACTTGTATACGTTCGTTGTTTCAGTACTGTCGAAAACCGAGAGAGTTCTCACCCGAACGGGGAGGTAATCCCAAATAGATCTATTCATAACATTCGCGCTCGCTAACTAGCAATTGACAGTTCATGAAAGTGGGCAATAGTGGGTTTCGCTACTTAGGCCAACTCGTAATATGTTTAAAAGAGTACTTGCGTCCAAATGTAAAACAATGCATGTTTCTCACCCCAAAGTTGTAAAACAATATAATTGTATAAAACGGGGCTATGAACTCTCGTAAGTGAATGATTGATTATCTAACCGTAATAGTGAATCGTCTCGGCAATTTGAATGCAACCTAAATTATTATAGGCCGTATGAGTATATGTATTTCATATAAATAAAACATCACATGTTGATATAGCTACACCACCACCTAATTGTTTTTATTAATTAATTAAAAGTTAAAACAATAATTAACTCGTACTTTGTTAATATAACAGTGTATATATTGTACCGTAAGAAATATTATTTTTATTTTTAATAATGCATCGTTTGTAAAAAATGTATGATTTAATGATGATATTTTTATTATTATAATTAATTGGTTTTATAAAGATTGTATAAAAGAAAAAAGTAATGCGCGCGGAGTTTTAAACTTCTTATTTTATCGTTTCGACTCCGTTTTATACTGTTTCTTATGTCTGCGTCTCCGTTTTAAATGATTTATCAAAATATCTGTTTATAAAGTTTAACCCACTTGGATGAACAGTAACTTTTACTGTTCATCACAGTTTATATAAATTATTTTATAAAATTAAACATGTGTAACTTGTTTTAATCATAACTCGTTCGTTATAGCTCCGTTTCTCGAGATCCTTATGTCCGTGGATTAGTATTAAGAAAATTTATCAAAATTATTTTATTTATAAAAATTTAAAATCCACTGTTAGATACAGTAGCTTTTTTACTATTCCATAACAGTTTATAAAAATATTTTTATAGAATTAAATTAATATATATACCTTGTAAACTACGTAACTGTTCGTTTAATTCCGTTTTTCGAGTTCTTTATGTCGTGAGTTCGTAAAAGGATAATTTATCAAAATATTATATGTTATACAATTTTATACCCCAATACTGAACGTATAACTATTATGTTCATCGCCGTTTATATCATTATTTTTATAAAGTTAAATAATATATTAACTTTTTAAATGACGTATCTTGTTCGTTATATTTGTCTTTTCGAGTTCCTTACATGCTCACGATCCTTGTAATTAGCACTATTTTTATAAAATATAAAACATAAGATTTATATTTTCGATTTAAAAAATATTTATTAAAGACATAATTTGGGTTTCTAATTAAACACGTTGTTTACAATCATTTATTTAGAACCTTTGTACCATTATTTTTCCAAGTGTGGTACGTATATTTTACATGTATTTAGTCTCTAATTTGTCCTTGTCCTTTGTCCATATGGATATCATCATATACTTTATATAACTTTAAAATAAAATATAGGGTGGTGCATTAACTAATGCAACAAATATGTAAACAATAGGAAATTAATAAACGAGTATTGAAAACTTTAAATAGACCTTATAGGAATCAAGTAGGATGATGAACACAAGATGTAAACCCCAAACAAGCCTTCACAATCAAAACCCTAATCAAGAAAACCCTAAATAAGTTTTCTTGATAAATCCTTGTTAAACCCGAATCCAAGCTTCCCAACACCTTGAGTAGTCTTAGGTAACCTTAGATTAAACACTTGAATGCTTGGAACACCTTGGATGCAAAAATAAAATGAAACCCTAAAAGGTTAAGGTGTGCCGTGGGTTTTAGGCACAAAGAGAGGGTTTTGTGCTTTGGTTTTTCTTGAATGAAAGTGAAAGAGTAATAAGGACTTAGGGCTTGCTTTATATAGGATAGAGAAAACCATGGAAGTACTTAAATGAAACCATGGGAGCTAGAAGTGGTTAAAGGACAAGCTTGTAAGAGCTCTCCTCCTCCCAAGGAGGAGGCCACGGTTTTAGGAGGGGGGAGGTACAAGGGATTTGACAATGTTTAGAACCATGAGCTTAAGGTACTTTATGTAGGGTTTACAAGTTGTAGGAAAGTATTAATAAGGGTTAAATGATTTAATTCAAGGGTAAAAGGTCTATGTCCGGTTCTAAGAGGATATAGGTGAGAAAAATAATTAAATTTTGAGTATTGGGTATAAACGTGGGTATTTGTTTAAGTGTAGATGGGTAAAGGTGCTTCCGGGTACGACCGAAAGTAATTTATTGCGAAACGTAAGCGTTTTACGTAACCAACAAAAATAAATTTGACGAATGTTAAAATTATACTCCTCATATCATAGTAACACTTGCTTGATGTCAACTTTAATTTGTTTTGTGACCGTGTACGTGCATCATTGATTTTTAGTTTACGCGTTCTTAACTTAAGATAATAATTAAAAGCGAACGCGTAAAACTCTAAAAATAAATAATGGAATTTATTAAAGTTAAAAATAACCTGAAAATGAGAAATGTTACACACGTGACCCAAAACATGCGGTCACACAACCAACTTGTGTCATCTCGAGACTACTCATCATTATTCGACTGTTGTTGCTGATACTGCGGTGGTGGAGGTTGGTACTGCTGATAATACTGATCATATGGTGGTTGAGCATAACCAGGTGGGTTGTAAGTTCCCTGCAGTGAAACACTATAAACCCCAACCATATGCTCAAACACTCCCTGGTACCTGTCTCAGTGATATGACTGCCTATACTCCATCCTCTCTATAGCCTCCTGGTGTATCTCCATACTACCCATCTTATCATACAAGTCATGCATTGATGCTCTCGAAGGTCTAGGAATACCAACTCTCGGCACACCCGGCTGCAGATCCTCAAGAATAAGTCTACCCTCAGAGTCGATCAACTCTCTTTGTGTAGTCGTATCCAAGTCTCTACAATAAATTAGAACACTCAAACTCCTTAGCACCACATCAGTCAACACCTCGTTTTCCTAGCAATCTTCGTGATAAACTGTCCACAACAAATTTGACTCTCCCTTTGAGTACCAGCTCCTTTCCTTTTCATCTGCCTTGTAATCAACCAAGCCACATTCGCATATCCATTTTGGTGTCTAGCATCAAACATGCTCAATAGCCATAAATCATTCTTCTGAATCTTATCATACCTAGTAGTCCTTTGACACAAGCCATAGGTGATCAACTTGTGAATCACCCTCAAAATTGGGTTCCTGATAGTAGAGGCATGACTCCTAGACAAACCCAAACTCTCTTCTTTACTAATGCTTAACCAATACTCCTGAGCATTAAAATTATCATCACTGTGCAAGCCTCCTTGAAAATATACATCAAATTCATCATCTACAAGCTCATCAGCATGATACAATCCCAATCTACGAGTAAACTCCAACAAAGTCAAATTATGAGCACGTCTACCAAGTCTGAACTTGATTATCTTTTTGCTTTGCAGTTCATCGTCATCACAAACTTCATCAAATTCATAAGTTGAATAAAATTCTTGGCAAAGCTTTGCATAAATTGGTTCTTTGATGTTAAAAGCTCGTATCCATGCCACATAAGTGAATATGTCTTCATTAGACTCAGCATCACGCAACCTAATCCTTAACATATCATCAATTTCTCCATCACATCCCATTCCATTAAGTATATCCCAATTTACCACATATGGCGAGTAAACATGTCTAGGAAGCAAGTTTGCTAGTTTCGTGTTATACCTAGACTTCGCCTCATTGTTGCAACCTTCTCATAGTAAGAACTCATGATGAACTTATGGAAGCAATACCTCTACCGACCCACATTGTATATGCTTTATATAATAGTATAGATAATCTTTATCTTTATATATAATAAAAGAACAAGTTTTTAAATGGCATAACCCTCCTTTCTGACGTCATATATTGACGTCATAATGACAGCCTGACACTTTTCTATCCGTGTTTTTTCTATCATCTTCTTAACTGAGGTACCAAACTATCGATAATAATTCATAATTCACATTACTAGATCCAATTCATTTATCCATTATTCATTTTATGATTGGTTTTAAATTATTGGTACCAAACATCAATATCAACATTATTCCTTGGACTCTAAGGTAATAATTGTATTCTAGTACTTATTTTTTTATACCCGATTTATATAATGGGGTTTTATCATGATGATTCATATTAGGGGTTCTGTTATGATGATTCATTTTATGGGTTTTGTTAGTTTGAGTCTTCATTTTAATTTGTATGATTGTTTGTTTGTGGGGTTTTTATATTAGGGTTTTTGTTATGATGATTCAATTTAGGGGTTTTGTTATTTTAATTTCATATTTGTTCAATAATCTTGATACAACCTTAATTGATCTATTTTGCTTATGTAGATTAATGCTTCATTAATCACATTACCAGGTATTTGATTAGTCATCTTGTCTCAAATTTTGTAATCTATGTTATGCCCAATAAGTGTTTGCTTTAATGCTTTAGTGTTTTATTTGCAGTTAGCGGGTGATAAAACCGTCAAATCTGTTTCTAACCGCCCGAACTGAAGTAAGTAAGCCAGTTTTGCTAGGTTACACAACTTAGTACAGCCGACGAGTTTTAATTATATGAAACCGTTAATGTCGGGTTCATCCAACACTTTTAAAGATTGAATCGTGTGTTAAAAAGTGACTTGATGAAAAATTTAGTTATACATGAGACAAGCATTTTACATGTATAGGTATATTGCTAGATCAGTTAGTTAAGGGGTAAAATATTTAATGCATTAAACCTAAGTTCGTTTGAGAAAATATATTTGGATGTGTTTAATTCATCTTGGCCCATTAAATTAGACCAAATCTGAAGATTCAACCAAACTATTCTAAACCGGTAGTTAATCACTCTATATCTTACAAAAGCAGTTCAGTTTAAAGCTTTATAAAACTGATACTTATGGTGGAGCTCAAATTTAGCCAAAAATCCAACTGAACCGGCCGATGTACACCCCTAACAGTGGGTATGTTGTTTTCACGTAACTGAAGCTTCATTTTAGCATAATATGTTTTTTCTTTAGGGGAATGGAAAAAAGATAGATATAATTATGATTTTGCTTCTTTTTTTAAAGATATTGTAATCATTATCTGATCGGGGCTTTCTTGCAGACAACATTTGGAAAATGATGAATGAATTAAGAATTTTATTCATTTGGAGATGATATGTTGCAGCTCTGTGGACCAGATACTATTTTTGGAATCTAGCCCTGAAGCAAGTTGATGATATAAACATGTGACGAATCCACAACCATCTGAATAACATTTTTACAATAGTCAAGAGGTACTCTACCTTTTACCTTAATGTTTCGAAGACGCCCACGTTGTAGTGGTCTAATTACTATAGTAGTATACTATTAGTCAAATAAAAAATCGCAACGTAGATTTCCTATATCATGGACTTATTATAAATAGTTTTTGTGATTATCGTTATAGTTGAATATGTAATTTCATCATGTAAGTTTACTAAATATAATGTTGTGAAACAATGCATTTGACTATAGTCGACAACTTCAACTTATTAATTTTATGGGTGTGGGTATTGCCTTTGAACTATTACAAAATGTGGGGTACAATACAGCAACTTAACTTCATGGAAAGGAAAACGGGTCAAAATGGCTCCATAGTTGGCCTATATTTTACATTCTATGTTTTGATTTAGTTTTTTTTCGATGATAACAACCTGTATAATTTTGTATTTGTTTCCCAACAATCTAAATAGAAAAGTGATTGTTGGTAAATTCGAAGCCTTTACCTACTACCAACAAGCGTGTTTTACTATTTGTACATTTGATTGTATAAACTTGTGGCTACAATTGTTGTTACTGCTCTAAAATGCTCTGTGCCAAACGTATATGTATTTTTACTGATTATGTATGTTGTTTGGATGCTGATTTTACGGTTCTTTTATGTTACTTTTAGTTCATTTTTTTATTTATTTTACTGATCTTGTAACAATTCAGGTTAGTTTTTGTTTTTAGATGCTGTTATCACGACTATTCTATAGATCTTAATTCTGTTTTTAGCTACTTTGTATAGTAATCCTTAGTGCAGCTACTCATAATGAAATTCTTTGTACCTAAATTCGGAGTATTTGAACCCTTTATTCATATCACCTCATTGCCATGTTAACCGAATAAATACTACATGATTACCGTAGTTGTCTAAAATAATCTATATTAAGAAAAATGTGTTATTGAAAAGGTTTTAATCTACTGGAGAGCATGTATCCTATATGATTACGAACAAAATATTCATGTAATGATCCAACTCAAGTGAAACAATATTAGGAGGCTGTAAATATTTTAGCACACTTTGGGATACAGGATTCTTTTTAGTTATAAATTTAGGTAGATATACGTCAACTGGTTATGAAAAATATATTCACACATATGGGTGGGTTGAACTTGCAGGTGTTCACGATTCATACTGGACACATGCTTGCAATGTGGACGAAATGAACAGAATTTCGAGGGAGAAGTTTTTTGAACTTTACCAAACACCAGTACTGGAAAACGTATGACATCTTCCCATTTCTCATTTGTCTTCATATTTTTTTATTAAGCGTAAGCCTGGATTGCATTACTTCATTTTTATAATGTGAATCAATGTTGGTTTTTTTTGTTATGTCAGTTGTTGGAGAGCTTTCAACAATCTTTCCCTACACATAGTTTTTTTGTTGGTCAAGTGTCATGCTAATAACATCCATCATCTAGCAGCGTTGCACATATTTTTTGTCCTAAACGAAATGTTTTCACTTTGATTGCTTGAGGGCAAGCAATAAGCTAAGTATGGGGGGGATTTGATAACGCTCCAAATATACATAAAATATCCCTCAAAAATATGTGAAATATATAAGTTAACGCATGAAATATTGCAAAGTTTGGTTGTTTGTTATGTAATAATTGTTTCAGGACAAAGAATGACGAAAAGGACTAAATGTACAAAGATATTCCGTTAAATGCACTAACGGTCATTAAAAGAAGAATCTAGAAGAGAATCCAGTGAAGAATTAATGAACAAGGCCGAAGTGCGGCGCACTTATACCAAGTGCGGCGTACTTCATGGCGGGTTAAATGCAATTGAATTAAATGGCCAAGTACGGCGCACACTAATATTTGTGCGGGGCACTTTACCTTCAGTTACTCAAAAATCATAATGATTGCCATTATTGGTCAACCCTTGATTTCTTCTTTTCCCACAACTGATGCACCATCCTCACCTATAAATAGGCCAAGAAATTCAGGGCTAAGAGCATCTTAAATCATTCTATTATCATCACAATTCACTACATATTTGATCAAGAGAAGTATAGGAAAGTTAGGAAGAAGTTTTAGTAGAATTGTTGGAGTATCATCTTGATCTTCATCATTCCGGGTTACAATCCTCAAGAAAATATACTTTTGATCTTGGAAATCTCTGAATAGAAGTTATTAGTTGAAATTTTGGGTTGTTATAATCATTGTTCGAAGGAAACTCTTGAAAATCAATATAATTTGCTATTGGAATCGGTATAAACATGTTTCTCTCATTGAATATTATGTTTTTTGAATCTAACATGCTTGTTATGTGTTTTATTGCTATGAGTATGAAGTAATTTATTTATGTTTATTTGGGATTTATGGAGTAATATGGATTAATTCAGGATGACTAAAGATTTTTGGTTAATAATAAATATGGGCTTAATATTTAGATATTTGGGTTGTTGATCATCATTTGATCATTCACTAAGTTCGGGAATAGGTCAAAAGGCTCCGACTTGGTGTTTGATTTCTAGTTGTTTGTCTATGACAACTCGGTATTAGCTTTGTGAAAATTAGCTAATAAAATGATCATCATCCCAAATATATAAATGTTTAATGCTTAACCTCATGTCTGACGAACTTGGTTAAGAAAGTTTATATTTGTCATTTCCAAACGTGAACCAATCTTAAAGCATTTTTCATAATTAAGATTAAAGGCCGAAAGGATTCTTTATTATGTTAAATAGACAATCTACTGAATAAGCTACCCGTTCATTCCTTTGATTATACTTAATTTCATGAATTTATCATCATCCTAAGTTATCTTCCATTACTCTTGTTTCCCGAATAAACATTGCTTTTATTATCTTGAAATTATGTTATCAGTTATATTTAGATCGTGATAGTCTATAAGATAATCCTTTTCGTAATACAATCGACCTTTTTAGAATAACCAATCCCGAGAAACGACCTGGTCTTACCCTTAACCTATACTATAAACATAGGTTTATACATTACTCGTGTGTTAGTTGGAAATCGGATAAAACTAGAACTATAAATTTAAAGCTTTTATAACACACCACTTAGCTTAAGGTTTATGAAAATTAGTTCAAGGACGGACTAGCTTACCCTCGCCGATATAGCTTCTTGATAGATTTACCTTATACTGACACTCCTTTACGCTTAGTAGGATAAGCTTGGATAAAAACGCGATGATTTTAACTTCTAGTCGTATTTGACCATGCCGCATAAGCTATGACCCCAACACTAAGTTCTTATTCGACTCCTAATTCTCTTGCGATGAAATTGACCTCTATGAAATTCTTTAGTAGTAGGAAAATCTTGTACGAAATCTATGGATTAATAGCATTTAGTAGTTCTTTTACATGATGTGTCGTGATTCCTATTTCGTATACCGTCTACCTCTGTCTACTAGTAATAGGATTCATTACTCACTTCCGACAAAGTTACCTCTTCTCATAAATATCTTGTACACAATCTCACTTCTCTTCGTTTTGATTATTCAAGACCAGATAACTTCATAAACCCTTAAGATAGTATGAGTTCAACAAAATTAAGATAAGTTCGTAGGCGACAACTTAACCTTAATGCGACTTTTGAAATAAAAGGAAACATGAGAAATTCTCAGGAGAGGAAAACCCTTAAGGACTATATAGGAAGCTAATGTAGGATTACACAAGTGATTAGACCCCTTAACCGATTCGATAATTTTTTTAGAAATCCACAACCTTATCAACAAAAACTAAGCTTCTAAATCTTCCAACACAATGTAACTAGGTAAAAGAAATCGAGCTGCTAGATCAAAAAGAGTTTAAGCATACCATAATAAGAAAAAACATAGAATGGACAAATGATAAAGGAAATTATAAGATGAACAATTTAGGATTGTGATGTATTAGAACAGTTATCGCCTATAAATCTAATCGATTTGGCTAGATGCAGAAAGACAAGACATTGTAGAATTTCTTAGAACATCTCACGGATACAATGCGAACTAGATCGCTACCGAACACCTGAGAAAAACCTCACCTATCTGATTCCCAGGAAAGTCGCCGACTTGAAAACCCTAGATAATCTACGTCTCCTGATGAAATATTCGTCACCTTTAGAAGAAATCCAAACTAACAGTTAGAGTTAAGTCATATTAGGAAGACCAAAGGAGACCTTATTTCGAGAAGCCTAGAGAATATAGGAAAAACAATACACCATGCTAAACACCTACACTTCTCTTTCCACACCCTAATGCTAGATGACCAAGAGTTAAATTTCGAGACGAAATTCTTTTAAGGGGGGTAGACTGTGACAACCGTCAACTTTTCCTAAGTCTTAGTATTCTAAAATACCATGACTATATATCTACATATTTCTGTTCATTCAAATTTCTATAAGAAAACTCACAGTTGACTTTTGTTGACTTATTTTACGCTAAACAGTTACGGTTTAACCGACTGTCAAACATCAATTTCTATGATAATAAATTATCTCTGATTTCAAGTTATCATTTTTAATTCAAATTTACTATTTCCTAAACTATAATCTTTACAAATTGCTAGATCGTTAATGTTCTATCAAATTCTCAGTTTTATTGACTTTTTCTGTTTCCGTTAGGATCAGTGATCGTGGTAACGGCATCCAATCTCTATTTTAATCATTTAGAATTATTTCATTTAAATGCTTATATCTCTATTTGATCAATTTTCGGGAGGTTTTCCCGCAAACGACTTAAAATATCAAATACGCGTTCTGACACGTCCGTTAATAGTCCATATATAATCTAGAACAATTTAATCCTAAAACCTATAGAGTAAATATTCCAAATTTAATTAAAAATATTTTTACATCCATTAAAAATACAAAGAACTTTCGGGTCACATTTTAAATCACGAGTTAGGGTCGTTAAGTAACCCAACAAGAGTTAAAACGCACATAGGATTCCCCTAGGATGCCTTAGATGAAAATGGACCACAAGGGAACCACAAGGCACTTATTTAGCTTGTGTGTCTCCCCTTGGTACCACTATATTGTTTTATTCCTAATTCAAAAACACATACTTCACCAAATTCTTCCCACACAAACTTCATTTTCTCTCTTTCTTTTCTCTTCTTTCCTCCGGCCAAAAACACACACCACACACACACAAATTATTTTTCATTTTGATCAAGAAATATTAAGGTTTAAACATTTCCCAGTTGATTCTAATAGTCGTGGGTTCATAAAAATAACGTTTGGGTTGTCGGTTTCGTGACGATCTTGTCTTCAAAACCCTCTTTGTAAGTCACTTTATTTCATAAATTCTTGTACTTTTGAATTTCTGATGATGCATAGATGCTAGTTGTACGGTGAAATTTTTTTAAAATCAAAAGCTAAAAGTTTACAAATAAATATAAAGGGTGCGTTCGGTTCTAGTTCAAAAAGAAGGAAAACAAGGAAAAACTCACTTTAATATTTTGGTTGTGATGGTTGAATAACATATACGTACTAAATAGCTTATTTATCATTTAACAAAAAAATAAGCATTCGAAAAGCTTATTATAGCTTATTAAGTGTTTATTTGCTTTCGGGTATAAAAAGGAACAAGGAAAAGTGATTTTGGTTATTGACCTACTTTTGTTATATTTTTATAGCTTATTTTGGTAGCTTATTTTGAGAAAAAAACAAAGATTATAGCTTATTAGCTTATTTAAAAGGAAACTATATTTGGTTTTGGGCTTATATACCCACGGCCCAAAAGAGGAAATAAGTCGTAGGCTTATTTACACCCTTTTGTGGTTCGACTTGTTTTCTCGGCTTCTTAGTTGGTTAATTTTATTACTAGAAATACTTAATCGCGTATATTATAATTTGTGTTCGATTTCGGACTTGGAATATTTTCGGAAATGTTGTTTTGGTCATATTAAGGCCACGGCCCAACTAGAAGCCCAATAAGCTTCGGCTCATTTTTGGGACTTTTCGTTCGGCTTATTTTTAAATTATTTTTAATACCCGTTTTAGTCCGAAAAATGTCATTTAAGTGGTTAGATAGCTAGTTGTGGTTATTGGGTCGAAAAGCCCAACAAGTGCTTATTAAGCTCACTGCTAATGGCTTATTTGACTACGCGGCTTATTTCGTTGACTTACTACTTTGCTTATTGGACTTTGTTATTTTCTATTTATTGTTTTTATTGAATTTTATGCTATTGGGCGAACTAGTAAACTTATTATTGGGCCTATTATAGACTAAATACTAAAACTAAAGATTTTAAACTAATGTTGGGCCTTAAGGCCCAATAAGTGAAAACTAGTCAACTTGAACGGGTAAAACGGATTTTTGGTATACTTATATCTATAGAAGTCCAAACTAGTTTAAATAGTCATTTAGAAACGTGTTTGGTAAGAATTTGGTCGAAAACGTAAATTTTGGCATTTTGTCGGAATTTGAATTATTTGGGAGAAGCGTTTGAAAAATGAGGTCTAAGACCTTGGAAAACATTTCATAAACGAACGGGTCATGCCAAAATTTTATAAAATTATTATACTTAGAATATTTTACTAAAAACTACTTTCTTAGAAATCCGACAAAAGACGAAATAATAAAATATTATTATTTTAATAAATCGACTAAAAGACGAAAAATATATTATATAATTATATAAATTATAAAACTTCTCTAAATTGTTTTATGTAATTAAAAACGCATCATTTCTTATAATCAATACAATTAAAGTTGGTAACTTAAGTTTACCGGGTAAATTACCAGAACATATTTCTTAATATCTATTATCTAAGTCTTATTATTTTACTTGTCTATTTTTCTTAAATAGTATAAGTATATAAAATCTAATATACATACTTTGACATGTCTTCTCCGAGTCTAAATCACCAACCATCACACAACCACTACTACTAAAAGCAGTAATACGAAAACGATTTTCAAAATTCCTATGCATCAATTTTAAATACACATTTCAAACATAATTCTAAGTCAAACAAATTGCTAGGTTGTATCTGGAAGCCGTTGTACGCCGTTGTTTGACTACCATACTCCCAGCTACTATTTATCTTTATTTAAGGTGAGTTCTCGTAGCCCCATTTTTAAACTCTTTTCCATTGGGGGAAAATGATACTCAAAACCTTCTTTTAACTACTTTTAAATTATGTGCAAAAACCTTTTAAATGCTTTTGGACAACGCTATGTGACTATGTTTGCATGTATGAATGATATGTGAACACTTTATAAATGCTATGCGAATGCTATGAGATCTATTTATGCGAAGTTCCACTGGGAATTTCTACATTTCACTACCTTGCCGACTATGTAGCTCCAGCTGGTAGGCGATAGGTTCGGAGGACTATAAGCGTGCGGGTTAATTTGATATGTTAATTTGGGTTGGGTTACCCTGGTATGATGTGTTGATGTGTTGATAATTTAAATACTGTTATATACATTCTGCTTTCATATTGCACTACTGTCCACTCTTATATCCTAGCACAACAACTAGGTTTTTCCTAAAACCTACGAGCTCACCAACTTTATGTTGACCTTTTCGAGTATCATTTTCAAGTGTGATCAACAGATTTATAATTGAAGGTACATGGTAAATTAAAGACCTCTACTACCAGGATGGTTTCTAAAGACAAGAGTTTTATCCAATTAAGATCAAATCATTAAATGTTGAAATCTAAGTTTTCTTGTAACAAAGTATGGTGTATCTTGTATCTTGTGAGATGTAAATCATTATGTTGCATCCCGTGTTTTCGCTTCTAGCGGGGTGTGATACTATGTGCGTCGAAAACTTTCTAAAATATTATTAAGTAAGCGAGTTAGGATTTATTAAAGTTAGTGACGTAAAACATGATAATAATGAATTAATCACGAATAAAATTAGCAACTAGACTTTGGAAAGATACTTAGCGTGTTAGGCAAAATATAAATTTAGCGGGAATATTTAGAAAACGGATAATGAACGGGATTTTTTAGATCGGTAAAATAGTGACTTTTGCTTTAGCGTCGAAACTTAATAAAACTATGTAAGTTTTACGAGATCGTATTATCACTAGTATAGTAAACGCAAACATATTCGGGTGATGAGAAACTTATAAAATTTCATATGCATATTTTTGCCATCATTGGCTTACACTTAAAGCGCATTTTATTCCAACTAGGCCGCGTTAGGACATTTGAGCTCATCTTTTACTTGTTGAATTATTTCGATTCACCGCTTCGCTTAAGGTGAGTCCTCGTAGCCCCTCTTTTACTTATGTTTTCCTAGGGGGAAAATGATACTGAAATGTTATTTAAAATATTTTGTGTTGTGTTAAACTATTCTTTTGGACATTTTGCGAGTTTATATTGCTATTTGTGTGAATAGTACCTAAATTGTGGAAGTAAATTGTCTCGGGAAGAGACACCCATTTTATCTGGGTAGGGCGCCAATATACCTTTGGGAGGATACACACACGTTATTGAGTTTTATTATGTGATTTGTTATTATAAGATTTGTTATTATGTGATTTGTTATTATGTGATGATACTGGATGCCATATATGCATATCTTCTCGCTATTGTCCTACTTAAATTATAGGCACAACAAGTGGGTCTTTTACTTAAACCTACAAGCTCACCAACATTATGTTGACCTTTTCGAGTATTCGTTTTCATGTAATCAGCTCACTTTGCCTAAGGAAGAATAAGACTATCCTCACTTGGCTTAGAGAGACTTAGGACGTAACCCCTATGGGTTACTTATCACTAGTGTTCTTGCATTCTATCTTTATGTCTATGTTGTCTGTTTGATTTTATTTGTACTTGTCCCAGGTTGTGGGAGTATTAAGATTTTGTGACTATGTTGTCGTGATATTGATTGTCCACGATACAAGTCTCTACTTATGTCGGGATTCCTCATGACACGTTTATGCTTGTTTTTCATTTAGTGAATTCTCTAGTGTTTTATATCAATGTGTTATGACGATCCTATTCGTTGCACCTCGTGTTTTCGCCTTAGACGGGGTGTGACACGTTGTAAGTCGGATTGTGTTTTTAAGTGTATAATTTTTGGGATAGAGTGTATTTCCTGTTGTGTTTGGAATTGTTCTTGTGTTTTTTTGACGTAGTTTGGTTACATTGCTGCAGGGTGATGCCATGGTTTATGGGCATTAAGATTGATGTATTTTGCATGTTCTTGATTGCATATGCATTATTGCTATATTAATAAGGTATAGTTTTTTACCATAATTTTTCGTTCTTTATTGTCTATCTATGTAAATCTTGAAGAGTGATAAAGCTTCTTTCGTAGGTTTCACTAGTTTTTGTGTTATGTGTAGTTGAGAAGGAACTACGAGTTTGTGGTTTAAGTTATTATGTGATTGGTCTATAAGCTCTGCTTAAGACTATTTGATAAGAATGTTATATGTTAAATGATTGAAAATGAACTACGAATTCATCATTTTGATTATTATCTAATTGTGAAATGTGGTCATGTGTGTTGAATAAGACTGTTATGTGTTAAATAAGTGAGATGGAATTATGAACTCATGATTTAAATTATTGTCTAAGCGTATTTGCGATCCATATTCTATACGTACATATAAAAATACGTGTTGTCGTTGCATTATTGCTTCCTGATATGCTTTGGATTCTGATGGCGCAGGTTCTGATTTTATGTTTTATGTATAAATGCTTTTTGATGTTGATAACGCTCTAAATATACATAAAATATCCCTCAAAAATATGTGAAATATATATGTTAACGCATGAAATATTACAAAGTTTGGTTGTTTGTTGTGTAATAATTGTTTCAAGACCAAGAATGATGAAAAGGAATAAATGTGCAAAGATATTCTGTTAAATGCACTAACGGTCGTTAAAAGATGAATCTAAAAGAAAATCCAGTGAAGAATTAATGAACAAGGCCAAAGTGCGGCGCACTTATACCAAGTGCGGCGTACTTCATGGCGGGTTAAATGCAACTGAATTAAATGACCAAGTACGGCGCACAATTTTGTTTGTGCGGCGCACTTTACCTTCAGTTACATCTAATGTACGGACATTAGTCCAATCTATGATAAATATCAATATTAAGTCAGTTCGATGGGTTGAAAATTTATGTTATCATTATTATGAAGTTTGCAAAGCAAGTTTGTATAATCTATATATATATATATATAATTAAAAAATATAAAATGAAATCTTTTATAACAAGTACACAAAACATTTTTACAAACTCTAATGAAAACGCTTATACAATAGGTTGTTTTCGTAAAATATATTACTGAGTAAAACTTATGAAATAGGTCGTGGTTGGGTACCGTTGCGCGATTAGTTAGAGATCATCGACTTTTAGCTATCATCATCTTTACTAAATTCCCTCTGAACGACTCACTTGCCTCGACTATACCCCTAACCTTCATCGCTAATCCCATCAATCTAAGACATAGATACACATTCGTTTATTTTGAGCGAACCCAGAATTAAGCAAATTATCAAAAGCGTTAAGTTGTAATAACAACTTAATGTTTAGCTTAATTTCATGACAGTTCTTGTTTGATTGATTTGTGGAGTTAAGTTGGATTCAAAGTTGTTACTTAGTGATAACGCTCCAAATATACATAAAACATCCCTCGAAAATATGTGAAATATATATGTTAACGCATGAAATATGGCAAAGTTTGGTTGTTTGTTGTGTAATAATTGTTTCAGGACCAACAATGACGAAAAGGACTAAATGTGCAAAGATATTTCGTTAAATGCATTAACGGTCGTTAAAAGAAGAATCTAAAAGAGAATCCAGTGAAGAATTAATGAACAAGGCTGAAGTGCGGCACACTTATACCAAGTGCGGCGTACTTCATGGCGGGTTAAATGCAATTGAATTAAATGACTAAGTACGATGCACAATTTTGTTTGTGTGGCGACAACTTTACATTCAGTTTACTAAAACATCATAATGTTTGCCTTATTGGGTAAACCCTTATTTTCTCTTTTCCCACAAACTGATGTCACCATCCATCACCGATAAATAGCATGTAATTCTGGGCCTAAGAGTATCTCAAATCATTCCATTATCATCATAATTCACTACATCTTTGATCAAGAGAGGTATAGGAAAGTTAGGAAGAAGTTTTAGTAGAATTATTGGAGTATCATCTTGATCTTCATCATTCCGGGTTACAATCATCAAGAAAAGATACTTTTGATCTTGGAAATCTCTGTATAGAAGTTGTTAGTTGAAATTTTGGGTTGTTATAATCATTGTTCGAATGAAACTCTTGAAAATCAATATAATTTGCTATTAGAATCGGTATAAGCATGTTTTTCTCCTTGAATATTATGTTTTCTGAATCTAACATGCTTGTTATATGTTTTATTGCTATGAATATGAAGTAATTTATTTATGTTTATTTGGGATTTATGGAGTAATATGGATTAATTCGGGATGACTAATGATTTTTGGTTAATAATAAATATGGACTTGATATTTAGATATTTGGATTGTTGATCATCATTTGATCATTCACTAAGTTCAGGAATAGGTCGAAAGGCTCCGACTTGGTGTTTGATTTCTAGTTGTTTGTCTACGACAACTCGGTATTAGCTTTGTGAGAATTAGCTAATAAAATGATCATCATCCCAAATATATAAATGTTTAATGCTTAACCTCATATCTAACGAACTTGGTTAAGAAAGTTTATATTTTGTATTCAAACGTGAAACCATATTAAAGCATTTTTCTTAATTAGATTAAAGGCCGAAAGGGATTCTTTATTTGTAAAATAGACAATCTATGAATAGTCTATCTGTTATCCTATGATTTATACTTAATTTCATAAATTTATCATCATCCCAAGTTATCCTCTATTACTCTTGTTTCCCGAATAAACATTGCTTTTATAATCTTGAAGTTGTGTTGTCAATTATCTTTAGATCGTGATAGTCTATAAGATAATCCTTTTCGTAATACAATCGACCTTTTTAGAATAACCAATCCCGAGGAACGACCTGGTCTTACCCTTAACCTATACTATAAACGGGGGTTTATACTTTAACCGTGTGTTAGTTGGAAATCGGATAAAACTAGAACTATAAATTTAAAGCTTTATAACACATCAAAGTTTTTGGCGCCGCTGCCGGAGATTGAAATCATTCTTGAAATTGTCATTATTGTGTTGCAAACTAATTTTCAAAAATTGCCGTACAATTTTCTAGCAAACTGAACTAATTTTCTTCAGAAAGTACGACGCACAACACCATTGTGCACCGTTTTTTTTCCAGAAATTACAGCAAGTACGCCGTACTTATACCAAGTACGCCACACTTCCTACATTTTACACAAACAAAACAGTTTTCAAAAAGAGAAAAGAAACATCAATATCAATACCAAAACCCCAAAAACCCCATGAAACGGTAATTGACAATTTGGAAAGGTCGAATTTATTCCTTATGTTCATAATTATTGAAATATTGTAGTATCGTAATTTGAACATTAAAAAAAGAAAAATAAAAAAGAACTGTTTAAAATCTTATTTGTTTGAAATTCTGAATGCCAATATGCATCTATTGATTGCTAAGTGTTGCTTATTTAACTTTGGCTACCAACAAAATGGAAATAAAATGGAAACTTTAAAAAACTCAAAAATTATATGATACTTGATATGTTTAAAAACCTGATGCTTGATTATTTCCAGATGTTATAAAAATAAGAAATATAAAAATATAATTTAAACTTTTAAAAATTTAAAAAACTGGAGAATTTAAAAAGTACGGTGAACTTACTCCAAAGTGCACCGGTTTTTCTGAAAAATAACAAAGGATTTGAAAAAACTCAGAAAGTACGTCGTACTTTCTCTAAAGTGCGCCACACTTACCTTTCTGGAACCAAACATGATGCTTGTTTCTTCGTTTTTATACGAAATTTGCTTAAACTAAAAATGCTATTTGTTTGTTGATAATATGTAAATGTAAAAAGTTATTATTATTTATTTTAACTAGCCCACTAATGGTTGTTTTAATGTTGACTTATTTTATAAGAGCTATGGATCCAAATTCGAGCCTTGGAAAAATTTGCGTGAGAGAAAACGTTGTTGAAATCTCGAGTGACAAAATTGAAGGATTTGGAGACTGAGATTCTCCAGAGTATCAAGACACTGCTAACAGTGGAGGAAAAAAGGAAACAAAAGCTATGGTTTTTCACAAGATGGATACCAAAGAAGTTAGTGATAGATTTGTGGCTCCTTGTTTTGTCAATGGGCTGGAAGCATATGATAGGGAGATTAATCTTGGAGTGCAAGAGAATATGATCTTGAGCGAGTATGCAGTAAAACAATGCCTGGAACATGAGGTTAAAAGAGGAAACAAAATAGTTAAGAAAGAGCTCATTGTTGCACTAAGAGGTGAGATCTATTTTGTAAAGTTTATTATCAACCCAGAAGAAGATGATGTTGAACCTGGGGTGATTTTTAAAAGATCATTCCTACGTATGACCAAAGCAATTACTGATTTTGGGGCTGGAACTATCATAATATATCCTGATATCGATCCGTTCTTGGAAGATACCGAAGAAGAAGAAAAAAGCATGGATGATTGGGACCAATTGCTTGGTTTTAACTTAGATGATATACCACTGTTGGGTAGAGAAGAACTTTCGCCATTTGTATGCAAAATAGGGAAAAGTAGCCATAATAAGAAGAGGGCAATGGAGAACCTTAACTTATTCTATCAAGATATAGGAACATCTTTGTCAACTGGGAGACATTTGACTCAGGAAGAAGCAGCAAAGGAAGCATTGGCACTTAGAATTAGCCAAAAGTTTGCTCTGTTAGAAGAGGTAAGGCTAATACTTGAGACAATGGCTTATCATGACAAATACAAGAAAGTGCTAGATGAGATTTGGAAAGACAAAGTAGAATTAGATGGAATGATTGTAAAAGAAGAAGAAAATGAAATAAAAAGGTTAAGGTGAGGCATTAAAAGAAAAAGACGATCCCGAAGCATTTATATTTCCCATCAGATTAGAGGGACACGTTAACGAAAATGCATTGGCTGATACTCGGTCAGATATCAATACTAAGCATTACCAGATTTATGAGTAGTTAGGAAGAGAAGAAATGAAGAAGGTCGACAGAGGGATTACAATGATTAATCACACTCAGGCAGAAGCTATGGGGATACTCACAGATGTTGATAACACTCTAAATATACATAAAATATCCCTCGAAAATATGTGAAATATATATGTTAACGCATGAAATATTGCAAAGTTTGGTTGTTTGTTGTGTAATAATTGTTTCAAGACCAAGAATGATGAAAAGGAATAAATGTGCAATGATATTCCGTTAAATGCACTAACGGTCGTTAAAATATGAATCTAAAAGAGAATCCAATGAAGAATTAATGAACAAGGCCAAAGTGCGGTGCACTTATACCAAGTGCGGCGTAATTCATGGCGGGTTAAATGCAATTGAATTAAATGACCAAGTACGGCGCACAATTTTGTTTGTGCGGCAGACTTTACCTTCAGTTACTCAAAAATCATAATGATTGCCATTATTGGGCAACCCTTGATTTCCTCTTTTCCCACAACTGATGCACCATCCTCACCTATAAATAGGCAATCATTCTATTATCATCACAATTCACTACATCTTTGATCAAAAGAAGTATAGGAAAGTTAGGAAGAAGTTTTAGTAGAATTGTTGGAGTATCATCTTGATCTTCATCATTCCGGGTTACAATCATCAAGAAAATATACTTTTGATCTTGGAAATCTCTGAATAAGAAGCTGTTAGTTGAAATTCCGGGTTGTTATAATCATTGTTCGAAGAAAACTCTTGAAAATCAATATAATTTGCATTTGGAATAAGTATAAACATGTTTCTCTCCTTGAATATTATGTTTTCTGAATCTAACATGCTTGTTATGTGTTTTATTGCTATGAATATGGAGTAATTTATTTATGTTTATTTGGGATTTATAGAGTAATATGGATTAATTCGGGATGACTAATGATTTTTGGTTAATAATAAATATGAACTTGATATTTAGATATTTAGGTTGTTGATCATCATTTGATCATTCACTAAGTTCGAGAATAGGTCGAAAGGCTCTGACTTGCAGTTTGATTTCTAGTTGTTTGTCTACAACAACTCGGTATTAGCTTTGTGAGAATTAGCTAATTAAATGATCATCATCCCAAATATATAAATGTTTAATGCTTAACCCCATGTCTAACGAACTTAGTTAAGAAAGTTTATATTTGTCATTTCCAAACGTGAACCAATCTTAAAGCGTTTTTCATAATTAAGATTAAATGCCGAAAGGATTCTTTATTATGTTAAATAGACAATCTACTGAATAAGCTACCCGTTCATTCCTTTGATTATACTTAATTTCATGAATTTATCATCATCCTAAGTTATCCTCCATTACTCTTGTTTCCCGAATAAACATTGCTTTTATAATCTTGAAGTTGTGTTGTCAATTATCTTTAGATCGTGATAGTCTATAAGATAATCCTTTTCGTAATACAATCGACCTTTTTAGAATAACTAATCCTGAGGAACGACCTGGTCTTACCCTTAACCTATACTATAAACGGGGGTTTATACTTTAACCGTGTGTTAGTTGGAAATCGGATAAAACTAGAACTATAAATTTAAAGCTTTATAACACATCAAAGTTTTTGGCGCCGTTGCCGGGGATTGAAATCATTCTTGAAATTGTCATTATTGTGTTACAAACTAATTTTCAAAAATTGCCCTACATTTTTCTGGCAAACTGAACTAATTTTCTTCAGAAAGTACGACGCACAACACCATTGTGCACCGTTTTTTTTCCAGAAATTACAGCAAGTACGCCATATTTATACCAAGTACGCCACACTTCCTACATTTTTCACAAACAAAACAGTTTTCAAAAAGAGAAAAGGAACATCAATATCAATACCAAAACCCAAAAAAAAACCCATAAACTGTAATCGACAATTTGGAAATGTAGAATTTATTCCTTGTGTTCATAATTGTTAAAATCTTGTATTATCGTAATTTGAACATTAAAAAAAGAAAAATAAAAAAGAACTGTTTAAAATCTTATTTGTTTGAAATTCTAAATGCCTACATGTATCTATTGATTTCTAAGTGTTGCTTATTTAACTTTGACTACCTACGAAATGGAAATAAGAACGAAAACTTTAAAAAAATCAAAAATTATATGATACTTGATATGTTTAAAAACCTGATGCTTGCTATATTTTACAAATCTTATAAAAATAAGAAATATAAAAATACTAAAATTAAAACTTTTAAAAATTAAAAAACTGATAATTTTAAAAGTACGGCGCACTTACTCCATAGTGCGCCGATTTTTCTGAAAAATAACAAAGGATTTGAAAAAACTCAGAAAGTACGCCGCACTTTCTCTAAATTGCACCGCACTTACTTATCTGGAACCAAACAGGATGCTTGTTTCTTCGTTTTTATACGAAAATTGCTTGAACTAAAAAATGCTATATGTTTGTTGATAATATGTAAATGTAAAAAGATATTATTATTTATTTTACCTACCACTATGGTTGTTTTAATGTTGTTTATTTTTTAGAGTTATGGATCAAATTCGAGTCTTGGAAATATTTGCTTAGGAGAAAACATTGTTGAAATCTCGAGTGACAAGATTGAAGGATCTGAAGACTGGGATTCTCCTGAGTATCAAGACACTGCTAAACAGCTGGCAGGAAAAAGAAAACAAAAGCTAGGGTATTTCACCAAGGATAGATACCAAAGAAGTTAGTGGATAGATTCGTGGCACCTTGTTTTTGTAATGGGCTAGAATCCTATGAAGGGGAGATTAATTTGAGTGGAGAGAACATGACTCGGAACGAATATGCAGTTAAAAGTTAGCCCTGGAACTGAGGTTAAAAGAGGAACCAAAAATAGTCTAAGAAAGAGCTATTGTTGCCATTAAGAGTGTGATATATTTTGTGAAGTTCTTTATCAACAGATGAAGATGATGTTGAACCAGGGGTTGATTTTCAAAAGATCATTCCTACATATGACCAAAGCAATTAATGATTTCGGGGCTGGAACTAGCCTAAATACACCCTGATATCTACATGTTCTTGGAAGATACTAAAGAAGAAGAAAAAAATATAGATGACTGGGATCAATTGCTTGATTTTAACTTAGATGATATACCATTATTAGGTGGAGAAGAACTTCCGCCATTTGTATGCAAAATGAGGAAAAGTAGCCGTAATAAGAAGCAGGCAATGGAAAACCTTAACTTGTTCTATCAAGATATAGGAACATCTTCGTCAACTGGGAGACATTTGACTCAGGAAGAAGCAGCAAAGGAAGCATTGGCACTCAGAATTAGCCAAAAGTTTGCTCTGTTAGAAGAGGTAAGGTTCGTACTTAAGACAATGGCTTATCATGACAAATACAAGAAAGTGTTGGATGAGATTTGGAAAGACAAAGTGTAATTAGATGGAATGATTGTAAAAGAAGAAGAAGCAATAAAAAAGGTTAAAGGTGAGGCGTTAAAAGAAAAAGACGACCCCGAAGCATTCATATTTCCCATCAGATTAGAGGGACAGGTTAACGAAAATGCATTGGCTAATACTGGGTCGGATATTAATACCATGCCTTACCGGATTTATGAGCAGTTAGAAAAAGAAGAAATAAATAAGGTCGACAGGGGGATTACAATGATTAATCACACTCAGGCAGAAGGTACGGGGATACTCACAAATGTTCTTTGTCAGGTAGGGTTCACTATCTTAATTGCTAAGTTTCTAATCTTGGATAGACCACTCGGTCCGTGTTGACACCAAGTAGTTGTCAGGGAGTCCTGCGTACGATTGTGGCATAGTCAATATCCCCAGTGAGTTGTTTCTCGACTTTTGATTGTTTTTGACAATCCCAAAAAAACCTTCCGTGCTGCAAGATCGAATGTTATGAGAAAAGAAGTAAGTAAAAGCGATGACGAGGGAAGAGTTTGAGATTAAAGGAATTAGTTTGGGGAGCATCAGTTTTATGGTCCGATACCTGCATCCATATCTGAATTGTATATCGTCAGTTATGACGTTCATTAGTTTTCATATCGTAAATTTACCTTTTCGTAGTCAGTGTTTGGAAGAAGGCCGTTAGTTTCCTAGGTTCGTTACCAGTACCATTAAATTACGTTAACCAGAAACCTGATTATAAGGGTTCTTATACTAAAGAAGAAGAAGCAACATGACAATGACGTACTGAGATAAGGTTAACTAATCTATTATGGAAATATTTATATTCAAGGATTCACAACCAAGAAAACAGACCGGAAGTTGTCAAAATATCATAAGTTGAGTGACATTATGTCACCTAGTTGGTTTATGCATTGAAGAGTTGGACCGATTTAGAATAAAGGAGGAAATTTATGTACTCCTAATCTATTTTACTTTTTATTTTATTTTATTTGTTGAGTCAAAATAAAATCATTTGTATAAATCCATAAGGGACTACATCTGATGTACATACATTAGTCCAATCTATGATAAATATCAATATTAAGTCAGTTCGATGGATTGAAAATTTATGTTATCATTATTATGAAAGTTTGCAAAGCACGTTTGTATAATCTATATTATATTATATAATATTTATATAATATATATAATTATATATTATAATATTATATATATATATATATATATATATATATATATATATATATATATAATTAATTAAAAAATATAATTTCTAAAAATAAATAGGCAAAGTACGCCGCACTTCGAGGAAGCACGCCGCACTTTATGGCGGTTTTCTTATATAAAACTTACAAAACACGATTTAACTCATTATAAAAACTCACACACTAACACAAATCCGTCAGGTTTCTCACAAAAGCAAAGAAACTTTTCAAAAAGATCAATCCATCAAGTTCTTGATCATGCATAGGGTATGTTAATATCATTCCTAATTTTGTTTACTATCAATTTATTCCATTTCTTATTCATTAGGTATTTTATAATTAGATTAGGGAAAATTAAATCCGTGGTAGATATGAACAATTAACATATTGAATTATGATATTTAGGAGTTACTTATCAACATGCATGCTTAATATTGCTAGATCTAAAATATTGTTCATATTATGAATTTATCTTTAAAAATAAATGGTTGGTAAATCATAAAATTCGGAATTGTTTTAACCAGTCCAGAAAGTACGCCGGTTTTAGGATAAAACCGCCACACTTTGTTAAATTCCCATGAAGTACGCCGCACTTCAGGGGAGTGCGCCGCACATTTTATATCAGAATGTCATAGAATATTGGGAAAACCATCAAAACCTTGACCATTTATATCAAATCAGTTCTAACATAACCATACATTGTATTATTGATTATTTTTTATGTATAGACTATGAGAGGAAACGATGCTGAAGCCGAATCATCAAGATCCAAACGCTCTCGACAATTTGAAACCGTGGAGGAGGTATTGCTTCCACAAGTTCATCATGAGTTCTTACTATGGGAAGATTGCAACAATGAGGCGAAGTCTAGGTATAACACCAAACTAGCAAACTTGCTTCCTAGACATGTTTACTCATCGTGTGTAGTGAATTGGGATGTACTCAATGGAATGGAATGTGATGGAGAAATTGATGATATGTTAAGGATTAGGTTGCGTGAGGCTGAGTCTAATGAGGAAATATTTACTTATGTGGCATGTATAAGAGCTTTTAACATCAAAGAACCAATTTATACGGAGCTTTGTGATGAATTTTATTCAACTTATGAATTTTATGAAGTTTGTGATGATGATGAATTACAAAGCAAAAAGATAATCAAGTTTAGACTTGGTAGACGTGCTCACAATTTGACTTTGTTGGAGTTTTCTCGTAGATTAGGATTGTATCATGGTGATGAGCTTGAAGAGGGTGGATTTGATGTGTATTTTCAAGGAGGCTTACGTAGTGATGATAATTTTAATGCTCAGTAGTATTGGTTAAGCATTAGTAGATAGGAAAGTTTAGGTTTGTCTAGGAGTCATGCTTTTACTATCAGGAGCCCAATTTTGAAGGTGATTCACAAGATGATCACCTATGGCTTATGTCAAAGGACTACTATTCAGAAGAATGATTTATGGCTATTGAGCATGTTTGATGCTAGACACCAAAATGGATATGCAAATGTGGCTTGGTTGATTGCAAGGTAGATGAAGAGGAAAAGAGATGGTACTCAAAGGGAGAGTCAAATTTGCTGTGGACAGTTTATCACGAAGATTGCTAGGAAAACGAGGGTGTTGACTGATGCGGTGCTAAAGAGTTTGAGTGCTCTTATTTATTATAGAGACTTGGACACGACTACACTAAGAGAGTTGATTTACTTTGAGGGTAGACTTATTCCTGAGGATCCGCGGCCGGGTGTGCTGAGAGTTGGTATTCTTAGACCTTCGAGAGCATTGATGCAGGACTTGTATGATAGGATGGGTGGTACGGAGATACGACAGGAGGCTATTGTGAGTCCCTAACTGAATAGATCTTTGCAGCATACTAAGGGTGATAGCCAACTTTTATAAATACAGTTTGACTATATAGAAACACTGACTATGAATACTATGTGCTAATGCGGAATCTTAACACAAGTACTAAGAAGAACAATGAAAAACTAAATAATAATTTCTATTAATCTGCTTTGAGTGATTACAGATTACTAACTATGAGATATGATTGTATGAGATGTATGTTGAACTCGTATATCTTACTATGCTATGAGGGATCCTTTTATAAACCAAGGATAAACCCTAACAGGCTAACAAAACGCGTAAAAGATAATACATATTTTTTCCTAAATTATCTCATACATATCTCTTAAACGGTACTAACTATCTGATCAGTACTTAACACTTTGTACTGTCAGTACTAATTATAACTATCGGTACTAACTATTATTACTAACGGTACTAAGTTAGGAAAACATAATTCCCAACAATCCTCCCTTAAACATGAATGTTGAACTCTTTTAACTTCATGTTTCTTCAGGTTTATCTTCTTAAATTCCTAGAGGATGTATCCAAACACTCTAACACATCTTGAACTTGATTTTTAATAATCTTTCCATCTTGATCAGCAACTTTGTCTTCTCAGCAACACAGCAACATCTTTTCAGCAACAATCCAACTAAGTTGGCTTCGTAGTTTTTGGCAAACTACCAGCCATCAACGGATTTGATATTCCTTTACTAGTAGTCGTTTGCTCTGGGATAGCTAACTCTTTATTTCAAAAATATGGTGAGTTAATTACCATATAGTTTTTAGTAAACTGTCAACCATTAACGGAATTGATTTGTCTTTACCAAATACCGTTTGCTTTTGGACTAGTCAATACTTCATTGCCATAACATGGTGCATTGATAAACCATATTGTTTTTAGCAAACTATCAGTTATCAACAGATTTGAGTAGTCTTTACCAAGAACTATTTGATCTTGGACTAGCCAACTCTTCACCAATGAAGCAAGGTGAGTTGAAAACCCTACAATTTTTGGTAAATTGTCAACCATAAACGGATTTGAGAAGTCTTTACCATAAGCCGTTTGCTTATGGACTAGCCAGTTCTTATGCCTGTTAAGCATGGTGAACTGATGACCATTTATTGTGTGGTGATTAGCCAACACTCAAACCCTTCTCAATTCCATTCATAGTATCATTCTTCATCTATCTGCTACTTAATAAATCTTATCAAATCAAGAGCAACAAAACTTTCTCTTTCAACTTCCAAACCAAGATCAAGCATCCTTTGCAATAAATCTTTAGAAAGGGGATATCTTCTTTCAACCAACATATGAATAACTATACCATCCTTAAATTCCAGTATGCAGACTCCACATGATTCATACAACCTCCATGTGATAATCTTCCAATCTTGTTGTCCACTCCAGAAGTCACTTTGCACATTTCCTTTTGTTGAGGATTCCATCATAATCTTCAAGTCTCCCCAAAGAATCAATACAAATCCATCTAAAGTAACTTCTGAGTACTGCTCCCTTATCAAGTCATACAAATGAAATAGATCTTGCCTATCAAAAATATGAAGTACCTCTATGAGATAGTTGAATGCTCTGAAATTCCCATTGGCTCTGTAGATAACAAGATAATCTCCATCTGGTGATTATACCTTGTTTAGTCTAGCAATAACTGATTTCTTCTCCATTATCTCACTGTCTAAGATACTCTCAAATGTAACAATCTTCAGGCATTTTTTATGTTCATCATCACTGTCAACATCAAATTATTTTCTTGCCTTTTTCCTTGCAATCATTTTGATATGACCACCCTTTCTTTTCTTAGTACCTTCTTCTTCTTTATCTTCCTCCTTGACAGTTTCATTCTTAGAGGAATCAATTTCTTTTTCATTTATCTTTTTGATCAGTCTTTCATCTTCAGCAGACCCAATAGAAATGAAATCTTCATCTGACCTCTTAATCTTTTCATACAGAGCTTGTATTTCCTCAAACTTCTTGGTTTTCAAATCAGAATGCTTGAAGTTTCCTACATGCTTCAAGTAGGTCATCATTTGATTTCTCAATTGATTCTTTGTAGGTGGTCTGTTTCTGATATTCTGATCTTTGTTGAGCAAGGAATTTTCTTTGAGCATCAATTGTGTCATGAAGGAATTTTGCTATTTCTTCTATTGTAAATTGCTCTCTTTTTTCTTCTTGAAGCTTCTCAGCAAGAAGTCTATCAGCCTCAATTCTTGCCTTTATGTCATCATAATTTTTTATGAGAGCATCATTGGTAGCTTCTTCTTCAGCTAATCTTTTTCTTTCCTCTTCACCTTCCCACTCTTCTTGTACTTTCCTAGCCATTTCTTCATCACTGGCAAGCTGTTTAAACTTCTTCTCAGCTTCAGGAATACCATTAGATTCACTTTCAGATTCATCTTCCTCTTATATTTTCTTCTTCCCTTTATCTTTTAGATCAATCTTTGGAAGAGGCTTTAATGTCAAAAGTGATCTTGTTGAAGTAGGCCTAGGTATTTCAGTCTCTTCAATATCCTTAAGCTCTACACCTTTCTCCTTCTCTCTTGAAACTGCTTTGGCTTGACTCATGTTGAGAAGAACCTGAGCTATTGTTTCATCATCTCCAAATATTGTAGAAGTAGGTGTTTGAGTAGTTTGAGTAGCACTTCCTCCTTCAGTATGATCATCAATACCTTTATTTTGCTCATTAGTACCTTCAATTTGATCATCAGTACTTTCATTTAGCTCATCGGTACTATCTTTCTCTTTGTCGGTACTAACTTTCTCCTTGTCAGTACTAACTATTGGTCTGTCAGTACTAACTTTCTCCTTGTCAGTACTAACCTTTTGTTGAGCAGTACTAAGTACATCTTCAGTACTAAGTAGATCTTCAGCATTCTCCTTCTCTTTATCCACTACATCTCTTGTCCTCCCTACATCTTGAGCATCCTCAGTCTCCTTTAAGGATCTCTTTCCTGCCAATCTTTGCTGTAAGGATACACTCTTCATCCATGCTTTGTGGTGTGTGATGACAGGTTTGGCTTGCTTCTTGAGCTTCTTGATCTGTGCCTTCAATTTTTGAATTTCCTTGGCTTAATCTGAAACCTGTGTACACAAAGAGATACAAAGATCATAGACACTTTGGAGTGTCATGTCACCCTTATTCCCTGAAAGGGATTTATCACTAGATGAATGACCTCCAAGATTCCCACCAGAACTTTCTGGAATAGAATCAGAAATGTTAGTAGAAGGTGAAGGTCTAGGGGATGGGCCAGTCTGTGGCTCAACAGGTTCTTCACTAGAGTGAGGAGGAGATGGTGTAGATTGTGCTTCAGATGGTCTTTCTGAAGGGGCACCCTCATCCTCAGTTGGTTGTACCAACATAGAAGCAAATAAAGGTGTGACTTCTTATTTGAAATTTCAAATTAATGTTTCTACCATAAATAGCTTGGAAAACTAAAAATAAGTCTTAAAATGAATTAAGCTATACCTAATCTTAATCCTACTCTAACCTTAGAAACTAAAACCTAGGATTACCTAGCTAAATTAAGCTAAAAAGTGTCAAGGAACTCCTTAGTTCCTACTGATCACTTTGGCACAATTCATAGTTATAGTGCAGGTTACCTAAGGGGTAAACCTGCACTTAAACACACTCAAGTTGAGTGCACAAATAAAATGCAAGCAAGATCTAAGCCTTTTAAAACTTAGATCAAATTTTGCACAAGTTAAAATCAAAGAGAAATTCCCCTGGTGCGCACAAATACTTAAAATAAGCTCAAACTCTCTAAATTTCCAAAACTTAACTTATGAAAACTCATTTCCTATTGTTTTTAACTAAAATCAAAGCTGTCTCAAAAGGTATGAACAAAAACTTTTGACTTTTGATAGTCAAATAAGCTTAAACCAAACACTCCTTTAACTCATTGACAGATTTTAAAAACTTCATAAAATGAAATCTATTTATCAAGAGCCTAATACCAGATGATTTTTAGCTTATAACAACCCTAACTAACATGAATTAACAACTGATTAAGCAATAATCTAAGATTTAAACTAATTTTCTACTATTTTTGGTTTTTTAAGGTTTTTAAGACAATTATATGAAAGACTATGATCTAAACTTAATATAAGCAAAAACAGATTAACTAAATAATCTAATAAGCAAAATAAAAAGATTATAAGCACAAAAAACTAGTATTTATAAGCAAACAATCAGATCTAAGAAAGAAACTACGCTATAACTAATTAGGCAAAATTATTGAAATACAAAGTAATCTAAAAAGGAACTTACTCAACCTCTAACAAAAACAAGAGGTCTCCAAAAGGGCAACTTTCAAGCTGCTCCTAGCTTTATTAATAAGCTAGAGTAAAGTCCATATATACCATTTTCTTGGAAGAAGTATACCACTTTGCTTGGGAGAAGTATACCACTTGCTTGAGAGAATTATACCACTTTGCTTGGGTGAATTATACATTTCTCTTGGGTGAATTATACCACTTCCATTAGGTGATTTATACGGTTTTTTATTTGATTTGTAAAATCCCGTGTAATCTCAAGACTCATTCACTTAATCAAACATCACTTTAATACAACAACCTCTAATCACTGAATGATCAAAAAGTTATCTTTTCTCATTTAATCAATCAATTCAAAATGACAACTTTAGTGGAATTCATGATCATTGCTCGTGCGGACAACCGTCCTCCCACGTTGGAAAAATTTATGTATGACTCTTGGAAGAGTCATATGGAACTATATATAACAACCCACAATTTTCCTCTATGTAATTATCCATCTATTAAAATAGATGCAATTTTCTTTAGTATAATTTCAATCTATTAAATTAGATGCAACCGTTTTCATGGAAAGATTTTTGCTTTATTCCATCCATAATGTAACGTAACTTACATTATCAAAGTAAACGAGCTCACACAACCTACCAATGCCAATTTCATCAATGTTTATATCAAATAAACGTCATAATATGTCAAGAAATATGTTCTAAACTCCATTTTTACCTTACATTATCTATTTTGTAACATCCGAGAATTTTCGAAATTTTAAAAGACTATTTTAACCTTTGACTTTTCGAGTCTGACTTGACTTTTTGACTTTTAACCTTTTATTGTCTCATAAAAACAGTTAACGCGTAACCGGCAAAATTTTTGGAACATATTTTAAATAATAAATCATATTTATTATTTCATACCTCATGTACAAATTTATTTTACATTTATTTGACTTGAAAACGAGAAGATAGAGGTTCTTCCTAAGTTGACTTATCAAAAACGAGTAGCTAAATCACGCTTTCATTATTCGGACTCTAAAACAACTTGATGTAAAACGAAATTCCTGACAACTTTTCAGTTTTGCCCGAAACCTGGAAACGAGCCGAAAAGGGCTAAAACAGCACCGCAAACGTTTAACGAACAACCTACAACGCGGACACACAAAAATAATTAAATTTGTTTTTAATTATCAGTATTTATTTAATAAAAGTATTAAATAAATTAGTCATCATTTTAATTAAAAGCGTTGTTGATAACGCGAAGACTCGAGCTTAAATCCATTTTTATTTCGGACGAGGCGAAACCGGTTCACAAAATGAATAACAAATATTTTATTAAATGTTATAAAATATTTATGAAATATTATCAAGCGAATACTCATTTTTATCGGAAAAATGATTTGGAAAACAATGGCGCAAGTTTCGTGTCCTGAATCGACCGTTAAGTCGCTCAAACGAGTCCCGAACCGATAATTACCAAAACTATACTAAAAATTTACACAATAGACCCTGAACTTTTAGAGGCTTGTCACTTCTTTTAATATATATATAAATTTTATATATTTAAATTTCATTACCACTCATACATATACACACACACTCATTAAACTCTCTCCCTCCCCTCCCATAATTTCCGGCCGCCGGCCACCATATCGCCGCCGCCGGAAAAGTTTTCCGGCGGACTTTTCCGGCCAAGTTCGAAAAGGTTGCTCGTGATCCGATCTACCCGATCCACCGTGTCACGCTCCTTCACGCGCCGTTTCTCCCCCCCTTTTTCCTTGTTCGACCGACGACAGCCCACCACCACCATCATTATTATCACCATCACCACCCCATTATCACCACACCACCCATCCACCGAGCTTGGGCTACAGATCTTTTATTCCTTTACTTCTTGTTTGAATGCTGTGGTTGGTCTCCAGAATAAGAGCTAAAGGATGAGAAGAGTTAATCCTAGATGTAGGAATGATTGGACTAAACATTTATCAATCATGTTTCGTAGTTTGTGAAGTCAGCAGGCAACACTCAGCAGCAGTAGTTGATTTTGTTTCATTTCCATCAGTAGAAGTTTGATAAATATTCCTAAGTGGAGGTATTTCTGAATCATCTATGGGGATTGGTTGGTCAGAAAGAGATTAGTCCCTCTGAGGACTGCAGTATAACTGGTGTGCTAACAGTATTAACTAGGTTAGTACTGCTAGCTTTAGCTAGTGTGCTAATAGTACTAAAAATGTTAGTACTGCTAGCCTTAGCAGCTCCTGCTTGTAGAATCAAACTCTCAGTTGCTTATGCAAACTCCTTCCTAAGAGCTTCAGCTTCCTCATTAGCATCCTTTTCTTACCTCTTAAGTCTTTCAAGTTCATCCAAAAAGACTTGTTCTTCCTCTCTTAGACCTTCTCTCTTTTCATCTGTCTTTAAATCAGGAGAGCTTGTTGAAGAATAAGAAGACCATACTGGCAGTACAAAGCAGTCTTGAGCAGATTCATCCTCTTTTTCAGAACCCCCTGCATCAATAATGTCTTCTATACCTTTACTAGTGATGATCCTTACTACTCAAAAGCAACAGGGCCCACCAAATTTTTTTTTTAAAAAAAAGTCTTTGGGGGAAAAAAAAAAAAAAAAATTTTTTCAGAGGTAGGGCCTCGTTGCCAGTCATGTGCGTGGGAACATCCCTCTATCAACTATTACCTTTTATTCTTTAAAGCTCTATGTGGTAGTCCTGCCACATCAATTAAAAGAGGATTAGATTTCTTAGGGACCCCAGCCTGTTTGGCTTGAGTCTGCTAGTGGATTTTGCAAGTGTAACAATTTCTAAGACTGGATCCACCATTGTATTTGGAGACATTTTGCCAGTTGTATCTTTGTGGTCTCCAATTACAACCTGCTGAGGGCTTAACAGCAGTTTCCCTTTTTCCCCAAACAGTACTAACTGCATTTACCTTAGCAGTATTAACTTTTGTTTTTGAAAATTTTGTTCTAAGTACTGTTGTCTTTTTGAAAGGCCTTGAAGATGGTGAATGAGTTTTGTGAAAAACATTTGCTGGTCTAACTCTATTCACAATGGGCTTAACTGTATTAACTTTCATAGCAGTACTAGTTAGTACTGCCTGTCTGTTGAAACTATGCCTAGCAGTACTAACATTTTTAGTACTGCTAGCTTTAGCAGTATTAACTGGAATTTTGCCAGTTCTAGTAAGTACTGCTGTAGGAACAAATTGGTTTTGTTTATTTACTCTTTGCACATTGTTCCAAATTGGCCTTATTTCCCTTTGATCAGAAATCCTGTTCAACCCTTTGTTTAACTCAGCTTGACTAGCCATTCTCTTCTCATGGAAATCACAATCTCTAATTAGATGATTAAGACTTCCACATATAAAACATGCTCTTGCAGTAAACCCATACCCCAACTCTTTCTTATCAGCTTTAGGTTTTTGATTATGTATGAACTGATTCTTAACAGTTTCCCTAGGAGTTTTTACTTGCTGGTTAGCAAAACTAGGTGTTGCCTGTTCTTTTGTGGAAATTGACATACTATCTTCACTATCTGGATTCTATACTCCTCATTGATAGGGTGCATCTGACCAGACCTTAGGTTGACTTTCTACATTAAATTCATTGACAACTGGTTCAGATACTAATTCAGAGGGTTCTGTATTAATGTTAGATTCACAGGTATCAAATTCACTTGTTTAGGATTCAGATTCACTAGGTTGAGTCTGTTTTGGATCATATGTAAATTGTAAGTAATCTATTTCAATATCAGGTCCAGAGGGCATATAATTCCCTGTCATGGGTGGGGGTACAACATGTATTCGACCTGCTATAACAAACCTATCATACAAAGGTTGTTTTTCTAACTTACTCTCTTTATTCATAAAAACACTTTGTAAAACTTTATTTTCATAGCTTAAAATACCATCATATCTGTGATCCCCATATCCAAGCCCAAACTTATCATTAGCACTCATTTGGGTATTAAGCAGTTTACTAAGAATTCATAGTTAGAGTCTATGCCAGTTTCTACTTTAGCCTTTAATTCTTCTTTTTCCTTTTGAGCTTATGCCTAAACAATATCTTATGGTTATGTTAGAACATCTGTTTTATCATCTAAATCTATCTTCATAAATTTTATCTTTTGTTCATACCAAAGTTGACCTTGTTGATGTGCAACTAACTATGCTTCAACTTTCTTAAGACCTTGAGTATATGCCTTTATTTCTATGCTTGCATCATATTAGTTCTCTCTGAGCATCATATAGTTTTTTAAGGTTAGCATAAGACTCTTTACACTTATTTGAACAGGAAGTTACCTCTGTGTCTGATTCTGAGCTGTTGCAAGCCATCAAAGCATAATCTTCATCTTCTTCTGAATGATTTGTTCAATCTACACCTTCTCCATCAATTGTCACCAATGCTTTAGAGTCCTCCTTATTTCCAGTTATGCTCCATCTTGTCCAGAGTTCATGATCCTCCTCCTATTATCTTGATTTCCCTTGATTCTACACTCTCTAGCAAAATGCCCAGTCTTTGTGGCAATTTTGTAGCATTCAACTTTGGTTTTATCAAAGCCAACTGGTTCTTTTGCATCAAATTGTAGCTTTCTACCAGTCTTTTTGTAGAACTTTTTCATTCTCATTGAGATCATGGCCACTTGCCACTTCAAGTCCATTTCTTCTAGGTCATATTCATCAATCTGTTCCAAGTCCTCATGATCCAGTTGAGGACAACTTGATTGATTAGCAAGTAATGAGTATGATGATGTTTGTTCATACTGTGAGTTTTGACCAGAAGGATTGGGAACACAATAAGTGGTACTAACTTCATTAGTACTATGGTGTTCTATGAGACAAATGCTACATTTTGCGGGCTAGAGGATGATGCAGTAGAGCCTTTTATATCACTCTCAAAGACTCTTAGATTGTTGTACAAATCATCAAAGCTGATACTGTCCACTCCTGGTTTGGTCCTCATAATTAAGGAAACTTGTGACCAGGCAGAAGGTAGAGATCTTAGGAATTTTTGATTTGCATCCTCAGTGGATACACCTGCTCCATGAATCTCTAATTAACTCAGAAGACTTTGGAACCTGTCATAGCCTTTATGAAGCCCTTGAATGTTGGATACAGAGAATCCTTCAAAGTATTGCTTCAAGATATACTTCTACATCTTCTTGGATTCGTCATTTCCACTAACTCTAGATTTGATGGCATCCCACATCTCTTTTGCATCAGTCATCTTATGGAACTTAGCAAGATGATCTTCTGGTAGGGCCATAAGCAAGGTGGTCCTTGCTTTTCTCTCTCTTTCTCTGGCCACAATCTCTTCTGCAGTTCTAGGAGGCAAAACCTTAATTTTTCTTGATGTATCTGTAGTGATTGATACAGGACCATTCCCATTTTGTATAACCTCCCAGATTGGATAGTCTGTATGGGCCAAATAGTGCTATATTTTCATAGCTCATATATCATATTCTCCCTTTTTGAGAATAGGCAGCTTGATGGTTGATACTGTATGAGGAGTTTGTTAGGTTGGTGTTTGTGATGATGGTGGAGGTGGTGGAATTTCATCTTGTGATGCAGACATGTTTGGTTATGATGCAAAAAGGTTTAAAATTGGTTTTGATTGTTCTTCTTATTCAGAGTTTCTCACAGGCTCTGATACCACTTGTGAGTCCCTTAAGGAATAGATCTCTGCAGCCTCTTAAGGATGATAGCCAAGATGTATGAATACAATTAACTATATAGAAACACTGATTATGAATACTATATGTTGATGCGGAATCTCAACACAAGTACTAAGAAAAACAATATAGAACTGAATAATAACTTCTATTAATCTGCTTTGAATGAATACAGATTACTAAATAATGAGATATGATTTTGCTGTGAGATATCTTGAGGTCGTCTATCTAATTTTGCTAATAGAAATCCTTTTATAGACCAAGGATAAACCCTAACAGGCTTACAAATCGCATACATATCTTTTCCTAAAATATCTCACACATATCTCATAAACGGTACTAACTATTTTCTACTAACAGTACTAACTATTTGATCAGTACTTACATTTTGTACTGTCGGTACTAACTATAACTATCAGTACTAACTATTTGTACTGTCGGTACTAAGTTAGGAAAACATAAATCCTAACAGTATTGATTGTCTGGACGTTATCTAGTCTTTTATTTTCTGCATTGAAACATTATTGTCGGATTTGTCTATATGGCGTATTTATGAATATGATACGACGCATTTGGCAATCTGACCTGTACCTTAGATACTTTTACAGGTCTCAATACAGAGTATCCTGGTTTTAGGATACGGCGTATCGACTTCCTGTATAGTTTTTCATTTTTGTTTTTGTTTTCTAACCGTCGAATACTGGAGATAGAATTGCATTGGTTTTTCTTATATCTTATACAGGACCTTACTGAACGAAAATGACAACTTTGGTGGAGTACTTATATTCTGGAATTTTGTGTGTTGTAGGCATGCTAGGATTCAAACCCGCATTTACAACACACATTCTTGCTCATAAACGCAACATGGAGGATCATACCGAGCAAATCCCAGGGGAGTTGCTCGTTCTAATTCTTTTAATTTTATGTCCTTAATGTTATATGTATACAATGAGGTCGTTGTATATCTCAAGTGGGAAGAGGATAATTAGAATGCTTACTTGTCCTATTTTTCACAATAATATGCCTAATTTAGGCTTATTTAAAAAAAATTATCATACTTTTGTAAAATTATTAGTTACATAACCCGCACACATAACCCTTAATTCCTTTTGTAAGGATTTAGCCTTTCCGTTTCCCCTAATTTTACCTCTAAATTCCATAAAAATATGAGTGTGCTGGTGACTGTAGTAAACTTTAAAACTTCGCTTGGTATATCTATTCGAGACCACAATAATAAGTACTATTTTAAATAGATGGAGTAACTTGTCTAAACTGGTAAATTTCTAAGATTACACCAAAAAGCCTTTACATGTTGTGATATTAACTAACTACACAGGTTAGTTAACCCTCGTATAAACCCTTTTGTTTACTCTCATTTTTACAGTAAGATACCCCTAGAAAAACCTGATGAGCCATTCGATTCTTTTCTTACACCAAAATTTGTTTTGTTACACCTTTACACCTTAGCATACCCTATTAGATTAAGTCCTTAATCGGTTGCTAGTTTCTTTTGTGTAAAGTATTGTATTTCCTGTCGTAATGCATATTTTCTATCTACGGTTAGGTCGGGAAAATTGCACAATGCAATTGGGTACGTGTGTGAATTTTTTTATCTATGGTTAGGTTGAGAAAATTGTACAATGCAATGGGAATGTGAAAGTAGTGTATTTTTGTTCTTCGTGTGTTTTACTACTTTCACAATTATTTTTTACATCCGAAGTATGAAAGAGTACGGATAAATTATCCGAATTCATTATGATCGTGAAGTTGGTGAAATTACACCGAGATTCATAGTATATATGTTCAAAAAAAATTCAAAAAAGAAAAAAGTACAAAAAAGTGATTCTGTAGAGTATTGTTGTATGTTGGTCAAAATAAACCAACAATGTATCATCTTGTATAAAGTGGTCGATATCACCACTATTGTTGTAAAGTATGTATATTATGGATATTTAGGAGTTGGTCGTTATGGGAACGCCAAATAAGGTTGTTTGTTTAATCTATTGATCAAGGCATTTATCTTTGATTTTGTGTCTTCTTCAAGGGATGGTCGGAAAAGTTACTAGCAACTATGTCCCTTATATGTTCGGACTTAATCTATTTGTTTTGTTCTTTTTATTTAACACCAATTATTTTCCCTTTCCTAATTCTTATCCTTTGGTTTGCTTGAATGAGGATGCGAGCAATTACATGTATCTATTCTATCGTTATGTATGTGTGATTTTATCCGCCTTGTTAGTGTACTTCCGTTGGTGAAAGGATTAGAAGATCTACACCCTTTATTATTCTTCATCCTAACCTTTGGTTTTACTCGAATAAGGGATTGAGCAACCATGTGTCTATTCCATCATTATGGATGTGTACATATGATTTCATCGTCCTTGTTGGTTTATGACTATTGGTGAAGATTACTAGTTGTATTCTTTAGCTTATTCGAGTTAAGAAGTGAGCAATCACATATGTCTATTCCATCATTATGGATGTGTATGTGTGGTTTTGATGAGGTTGTAAATCCCACTTCAGTTTTACAACTCCCTAAGGAGTGCATCTAACCGTTGTAGTGTAGTATAGGCAAGACATAGGGGTTGTTATCGTTCTCTAGGGGAATAGCACTGTGAAGGTCCAAACTAAATATAACTAAGATCTAGAAGATTGAAAGAAGAATATTTTTGTATTTTTATAATTAATAAAAGCAAGTAAAATCTCGAGGTATGAAGGTGGTTTGGTTAATACTAATAATTAACTATGTGGAAAACTAGAAGGGGGGTTGAATAGTTTGCCGCT